>JAAGAY010144620.1:0-91443 GCA_011801015.1 Ardeotis arabs | reverse complement strand
TTGCCCAGAGAGGTGATGGATGCCCCATCCCTAGAAACATTCAAGGCCAGGTTGGATGAGGCTCTGAGCAACCTGATCTAGTCAAGGATGTCCCTGCTCCTTGCAGGGGGGTTGGACTAGATGACCTTTGAAGGTCCCTTCCAACCCTAACCATTCTATGATTCTATGCTCAGTTCACATATAACACATGGCACAAGAAAGTAAAACTGAAATTTTTCTTTTAAATTTAGGCAGGGAGCCTGTTTTCATCTCTAGATAGGAATTTGCATACTGACACTAAGTAGAGCTAATCAAAGCACTTCAAAAAATTTGTATTCTTTCCCATTATTTACCATTAATCCACCATTAATACAGTCTTCATCAATAAATTCCATAGAATCTTAGAAAGTAGGCACCTACTATATTCTTTCCAGCTTGTGACCGGGGAACAGAGATTTATAAAGATCTTGTGGTTTAACAACAATAAGCAACTAAGCACCACACAGCTGCTCACTCATTCCACCCCAGTGGGATTGGGAAGATAATCTGAAGGGTAAAAGTGAGTAAACTCGTGGACTGAGATAAAGACTGTTTAATAAACAAAGCAAAATAAGAAATCTGCTACTTCCCATCGGCAGGCAGGTGTTCAGCCTTCTCCAGGAAAGCAGGGCTTTGTCACGTGTAACTGTTACTTGGGAAGATAAGTACCTTAAGTCTCAGTGCCCCACCTCTTCCTTCTTCCACATTTTACTGCTGAGCATGATGTTACATGGTATAGGATATCATTTGGGCAGCTGGGGCCAGCTGTCCCAGCCGTGTCCCCTCCAAAGCTCTTGTGCATCCCCAGCCCACTCGCTGGTGGGGTGAGGAGCGGAAAAGGCCTTGACTCTGTCTAAGCACTGCTCAGTAGTAACTAAAACATCTTGGTCTTATCAATACTCTTTCCAGCGCAAATCCAACACGTAGCCCCATAGCAGCCACTACAAAAAAAAATTAACTCTATCCCAGCCAAAACCAGTAAAAAAGGCAAAGTAAATTCTTCAGCTTCTTCTGGATTACTTGAAGTTGGCAGAGCCAAACTACCAAAACAAAGCAGCCTAATTTTTCTTCAGTATGAATGTGACTTAGAAGACCTCATTCACCTCTTTCTTCTCCAAATTCCATTATCTTTTTTTTTCTTCTTACGAGGTTCTGAGATTGGCTTTAACAGAAGTGAATTACATAACATCTGAGTTCTTAAATTACCAGAATTCACAGCTGTAGAGTCACAACTGGTCAAAACACATGCAGAACAGCATATTCATGTGAATGCAAAAAAAAAAAAAAAAAAAAAAAAAAAAAAAAAAAAAGAAATTACTCTGCTCCTTAACATCAGGTTCTGGATTAATTCTAAAGTCTCAGCTTAAGGTAGGGAATTTAAACACATTTAAAATGTCTTTTTCATCTTCAAGTCTTGTATTCAAATGACTGCATTGATTCATATATGGTCTAGAAGAAAGTTATTTCATATTTGTATATGTAATTGTAATTTTCAGCTTGTAGCAGTACCTTCAATAAAAAACCACAAATGAAACACAAAGGGTTATTGATGAAAAAGGTGATTGTGTGAATCACAGCCTTTGTGAGAAAGCTGAAGAGATCTGGTGCTGTCTGTAGCCTCTTGCTACAAGTAAGAGACAGCAGAAGATTGTAAGATTGTATGTTCCCAACAGTCTATCATCTGGATTTCCTTGCAGTGGTGAAGAAAGCAAATCAGTGCCTTGGGGCAGCATTTGTCATGAACTGTTATCTGAAGCAGCACTTCTTGCTTCAGAAGCATCTGAATACAGAGTAAAAGTCTTTAAAAGAATAAATAAAAAACAAATTGAGAGGAATGCCTTTGAGAAGCAATTTGAAATAAAAAGCAAAAACCAGCTCTTGCTTGTGTTATTAAAAAACTCTTTGAAGCAATGCATAACGCAACCTCGATATTGTTGAAATTGCCAGAGCTCACAAATTTGAAGAGCTGCACAAAAGGACACCATGTTTTCAGCTCCCGAGACGCAGTTGGTATTCCTTAAATTATTTGTTACATTATTCCTTAAACTATTCATGAAGGAGATTACAAAATGTAGCTCCTCAAATGAAGCCACGTGGGACATATGAAACAGAGTAACTACTCATCATAATGATGTACAAATACTGATATCACTAATTTTCTGCCTCTTGCATATGTAGTTGGAGACTTAATTTTGAAGGCATATCAGGATGTACAATGACAAGGGGTGAAAAAAAGCAAAATCCATTAGTTCACTGGAGTAGACGGTGCATGGCATGGATGGATAGGTGCATCCTGTGCCAGAGTATAAACAATGCTTGGGAAACAATGAATTTCTGACAAAAACTCAACTGGCAGTGCCAGTGCTAAGTTCATTCCTTCTCTACAGCATACTTCAGAAACTGCAGGTTGCACCAAATTGCCCATCAATCTGAAAGTCATTCCAGATCAGACTGAAAAGGTGGAAAATGTAATTAAACCACAAGTGACACGCTCACTTCTGTTTTCAGTTTTGTTCAGTGAAATGCGATCACAGGGAAGCGATCACAGTCTTCTCCAAGCATGAGTAAGATAGCTCTCATGTGGAAAGGTGTTGACTTGTCTCTGACAGGTCTGCTTTATCTTTTTCCAAGGTAAAGGCTTTCATGGTGATTTCAGTTTTGAACGTGCAGATTGCTTTGAAAATGACTTGTGGCCATGAAGACTCGCCTATTAACTTGCTTGCACGTCTCAATGAACTGACTATGCCAGAAAAGTGAATTGGAAGCTACACCTTTTAATATTTGTGACAAAACAAGGACAGCATTAAAGATAGTGTAATTTATAAAACATAAAGGAAAAAGGGGAAATATGCCAAATACTAAATCCCTCTCTAAAAATAAATTGAAAGTTAATCCCTACATAACTATTGATATTGATGCATCAGATGCATACATACATGTACCAATAAATAAAAGCCCGAATTCGGGCACAGAATTTAATGAATAATCTACGATCAGTGAAAATTCAGAGTTGGATTAGGAGTCCAATGTTCACGGAAGATATTTTGCCACCTAACTTCACAACAAAGGGAAAAAAGCTTTTGATTGAACTGCCATGTGATGATGAACTCAAGTTCAAATGCAACGAAGCACAGCTTAGCAGCTTTCTGTGGGGAAGGAATGAGTTTAGCTTGGTGTCCGACTGAACCCTTCAGCTCCACATTTCTCTTAGAGACTGGCTTTCTCTGCCGTATTTGCCACTGAAAATAAGTAAACCAGACTTTTAACTGAAGTTTATCAATATCTCAACTGACAAAAAGCAACTGCGGAGCAAGCGTGTGCTTCCTACTAGTACCAGGCTTTGATTTCCCCAGGTGCTCCTTTAAATCATTGTTATTCTCTTCATTTGAATTTTGTCAAGAGTAAGCATGGTGAACTTTGATGTCCACTCACTGGTATTTCACTGGATAATGGGCAGGAAGCTCAAACAAATCAAATAACTTAAAAAGGCAAATGACTGTAGCTCAGCAGCACAATGCAAGAGAGCAAGTCATTTACAGCATTTTGATTGTTTCTTATAATTTGAGCAACATGGAAAACATTAATAATAAAGCTTGCTTCATTATGCTTCCCTTTGATATATTGTCTTTGTACCTGAATGTTTAAAAAGGATGTCTTAAGTTGAACAGTTTAGGCTTTCTTTAGCATTTATTTTAGGAGAGAGCAGAGAAATGAAAGTCTGCTAAAGAAAAAAGTGGAACGAAACAAGATACTAAGTTTTAAGAATTCAGAACAAAGCAAGAAAGTTTGAGAACTGCTCCTTTAGAACATATCCTTTATGACTCACTTCAGCTCTTTCATCACACATTTAATCCTAGAAGGAAAAAAAGGCAGAATACCTAATTTTATCTTTTATTTCCAACTGTGTCTGGCTAAAAGCGTTGGATTCTAATAACGTACATACACAAGGTGTGTCAGAATAGCAGGAGGTTTACGTAATCAGGACCACAAAATTATACCTGTGAAGAGGAAACTGCATGCCAAACTTCCCTGCAAAATTGCCTTAATCAAGGACACAAAGCAGGCATGTATGCTAAAAAACAGGCAGGTAGCTGTGTAACTGGCCATTTGCAAGATCCCATCCCACCACTTCGCGTGCCATTTAAGAACACCTGCCTGGCTGGAGCACACAGGAAAGAACTGCAACCACAAGCCACAGAACTCAATTCAGAGAGCAATCTCTGTTCAGAAGGACAGTTGTGGCACATGTTAAGGTATCTTTCTTGAGGAAGCATCTTAAAACATCATTGAATAACCCTGTAAACAGTCATTACATGCTGGCAGCCACAACAAGGGATGTTGCAGAGGTAAGCAAAATGATCCCTTCTTACTGCTTTTGCTGTGCAGAGGTCTTCCTCAGGCTTTTAAAAGCCATTTCAGATCTGATGACAGACACCAGGGGATGAACAAATTGGAACCTGGGTTTTCTTTTAGGTCTGTTGTCCATTTTTGGCCAGACACCACTTTAGAAGTGGAGAACAGTGAATGAGCAAAAATAGAGCAAAGAAAACAAAGATATTAATTGTTTGTACTGGGAAAATATCTATCAGGTGTGGAAGAAGTAAGGGAGCCCTTCAAAAGTAGGTCTGCCAAAACCAAAGTAGAGTTCAGCACAGAACAGTGTAAGGAAAATTTCTCTTGGGGAAAAAGAAAGAACAGAGAGGAAAGACCTAATTAAAAGTGAAAGTCTTGCAGTAAATAAATGATTAAACTTGCTTCAAAAGTGTGTAGAAACATTATTCCCTAAGAAGAATACTAAGTTACAGTATAGGAAAAATCCCTGGTAAAATTGGTGGGAGATAAAAAAAAAAAATTAACAGAGAGTAACACCAAATTCCTACTGTTTTACGAACAGAGAATCAAAGCACAGATATGCCTGCCTAATCAGTTACATTAGGATTGCCATGGCTTTTAGGTGACACGTACTAGGTTGGATACAAAAATCCAATAAAAGTAAGTTTATTATTTCCATTTTAGGGATCTCTATTCCCTCTACAGCAAGAAAACTCCGTTTCTTGCATTTCAGAAATAATTTTACATACAGACCACAATCTCGATTCAGTACCGTATTAAAGCACATGAATAAATGTGCCACTGGGAAAAAAAAAAAATGAAGCCAGCACTTAAATGCTTTCTTCAACTATAGCTCTTACTGCAGTTTCCCCAGTCCACCAGTTGACTTAAAAGCTTTGGACAAGCATGCGTTCTGTAGGGTGCCCAACTAAACGAGAGAGAAGCCTTGAGTATTTTGATGTGCGCTCTTCAGAAAACTTGCATGACAGAAGAAAAGATGGAGTGGGAGGCTACAAAAATACAATTGCAAGAACATATCAGAGGAAAAAGAGACACCATGGATGAAAATGTAAGTTAAGATGTAGGCATCTGAAGGAAACAGTTACAATCAGCTAAGGAAGACAGAGCAGAGGAACCAAGGTTTTGTTTTGTGGGGGTTTATTTAGGTTTATAATTACATTTAAAGAATATAGTTGATATTTAATGAGTTGCAGCCAGTTGCATTATTTCAGTTAGTTTATAGTGATAAGGATGAATCTAAAGTAGACAGCTGTGAAGATTTGTTATTTTAATTAGCTAAGTAAGCAGACAGGAAAATCAAGAACAGTCCTGATCCACCAAGGCAGACTCTGTTCAGCACAGCCATGAGGAAAAAAAGAACCTCAACACCAACACATCACGACTTCTGTACTAAAAAAAGGGATTTGCTGGCTGCTTTAGGCAGGTAAAACACTCCAAATAAATATCATCCACTTCACAAGAGCAAGGCATTTGAGAGACCAAAATAATATGTGTGACAAAAAACTGCAAAGACCAGAGCTATCAAACTTACTACAGCACAGTAACTACCTGCTTGTTATTGCAATGTACATTATGTACATATTTATAACCCTAAAGCTATAATCAATAATTATACCCTGATTTGAGCTTCAGTCAAAAAAGTTTGGGGTTCCTGAGAAGTAAATTGGATTAGAGGTAAAAATAACTAGCTCCTACTTAAAAGCTGCTGAGTATTTCCACACCAGGCATATGGACACACCAACTAATGAAACAGCTCTGTGTCAGAATTGAAAAATTTTTGAAGCAAGAATAGAGTTATTGGTATCACTAGAAACTCAAACATTAAAAATTACATTTCTTTTACAGTGTCCATCACCTTGTTTCTATTTTTTACTGTATCTGCTGGGACAAAGACATCTAGATTTATCTTAACCTAAACGTTAACCTCAAAGTTTGCTTCCTAGCAGCTGCTGCACTGGTAGTAACAGCTTCAGTGTGTCCATGACCAGCAGAGAGCCCTTCAGGTGGGCAAAAGTCTGACCTCTCCCGTTAAGCCCAACTCCACAATTTGTCCCTCTGTTTGAAAATAACCAATTATTTCTGACTCGATTCACATTCTCCATGCACATTTTAATTCCTACTTAAAGATAAGTTATTACTATACACAAATTACAACACATAGACTTATGAGTTAATAATTTACTTGTCTAGCTGGGGAATTTTCCTTTTAGTGCATTATAGATGAACCACAGAGAAATTCAGTACTTTCTTGAATTAAGATCATCTAGCCAATCTAATTCTGAATATATCAAGCAGTGCTGTTCTCTGTGGGGACAATTTAGAATAAAGTGTGCTTCGGTAGAAGGAAGAATGTCAAGTATCAGCTGAGACTGAATGGAAATCTATAAAAGATGTCAACACCATTAGTAGCACAGTTTGGATTACTAATCTCTGCTCTTCCACAGCAAACATTTTCTGGGTATTTTTGGCCCTTACTAAAAAGGTCATTGGTCCTTCACATATGTTAAGAAGGATCCATAATGTAAAAATGTTTATATAAGAATCAACATAGGCAGATTTAAACTAAGCTGTTCTTTCCTTGTGTTCAGATATTAGTCAAGGGGCAACAGGATGACTTTTAAGACTGACAACAGCCCACAGAGACTCTCTTTCCTGGAAAGTGTTTGCAATGTTTGATTTTAAGCACACAGCTGCCTTGTTATGATGTTATGTATCTTGTATGTTCTCCATCTTCAGAAGTAATTTCCAGTGTGGATATCTACTCTTAAATAGTTTAAATACAAAGAGGATGGGGTCTAACTAAAGCTCACAGGTGTCAACAGGGCATACTGAGTGGGTTTTGAATCAGCCGTCAGATTGGTAACAGACAAACAGAATGGGGCACTAGACTCTCACTTCTACACTAACAGTAAATATCAGTAGAAAAATAGAGGCTTATGAAGTAATTCTCCCTCACCCCGGTACATCCTGAAGTAGGCTATTAAAGCCAATACAAAGAGTTCAGGCCCAGAGCGTATTTTCCCTCTGAATGAATACAGCACCTTCTGTAGCCTCTAAAGCTTGATGTCACTTCTGTGTCTTCCCTTCATTTTTGCATCTGAGCAGCGCTGAATCCACTTATTGTTGTTAATTGTCCTTCATTAGTTACCTTGCAGTTTTGATTGGTTTGACTCTTTACCCTAATTGATTTGCTACTGTAATTGACTTTCTCCTCCACTGATTTGCCTTGTGTGTTTTATCATTTTGAAGTGTAGAAGAAACACAGAATGGAATTAAATTCCCAGTAATTGCTTATTACCATCTTGTTGTGCTTTCATTTCCCTCCTCTAAAACAACTACACATGGCTTCAAGTCTGTGCTGTGCCATCTTTTTGCTAGGATCCATTATGTTTCTGAAATATTATTCTACTCCTTGATCTTTCTCCTTCCCTTTTGCTTTTCAGTTCTGACACTTCCAGATCTCGCTGTACCTGCCCACCACTTTCCTGGCAGCCATCCCAAATTCATTAACATCCATAACCCTTTGCTTCATCTCTTCTACTTTGCCATCCTCACTGTGGAAGCAACGAGATTTTCACAGGTTCAATATAATTCACACGGGCAAAAAAACCCCTGCCAGTTTACTGCAGCACTAATACTGTGGATTCTCACATGCCATAAACCAACAGAACTTGCCCAAGCGCTTGTTGCAGTGTTTTGATAGGATAAATTGAGGAGCTTCTCCTTTTCCGGTATGGAGTTACCTTTAATCTGTAACCACATATTTCCTGAAACACCCAACCAGAAATACACTAAAGGCCAAACTAATCTGATGCTCAAAGGAAGGATAAACAGCATTATTGGGGAAGGCACCATCTTCATCTGGGTCTTGCCTGTTTGTGAACCAATGGCAGCTGGATGATCACAACGTTTCTCAGAGTCCTATGAAAGGAAGAGCACGGCAAATCACTTAATGTGTTGTTCTCTTAGTCCCATTTCTTCCCAGTCTCTTGCTTCTTCATTAAAATCCTTTTTGTCTCACTCCTGCAGTATGTCATTCTCTCTCAAGTTCCCTTGCACAGCTGCTTTTCATTCTTGCTCACAATTTTGTTACCACCTTTAACTCCAGCTTTAATGCTTTCACTTTTTCTTTTCCTTCTTTGCTTCCACCTCCAGAAGTGTCTCGTTTTCCTGCCTGCTGATTTCTTAATCTGCTCCCTTGTTCCCAGCTCTCAATCTCTTACCGATCACTTTCCTCTTGTACACCCTTATCTGATCTGAGTCTTTGTCTCTATACTTGTTACAAAACAAATATCTTCTCTCGCCTTTTTTGTTTTTATCTAGATAACATCCCTCTTTTTTAATTTTGTTCTTCTGTAACTACAGAATTTTATTTTCATGCAGGTATAGACTTCAGAACACCTCCTGAAGTTGCAAAGGCAACATTCCTGCTGCCAAATCGGCTTTAGAGCTCACCTTATTTATGCCCCTCCTACCAAACTGAATAACTGCTCAGTAAATGGTGCAAAATTTTCATATACATACATATATATAAAAATAAAAGAACTAAAACCAAGCTTGAGACAGCCACAGACATCAGTATCAATGAACTAAAAAAAAAAAAAAAAAAAAAAAGGGGCATGTTACTAACTGTGTAGGGAGAGACTGATGGAGCTCAATACAAGTTCAATTGTGCATGGAAAGAAGCCAGCAGAGAGTGAACAGCTGGAAAAAACATTGATTCAGACTGGACCTGGTCAGAAAACAGCTCTGGAGTTATAAAAATTTCAGTTTATAAAGAAAAATATCTGTTCTGATCTGTATTGGGACACCTAAGTTCTTCAAAGACTTTTCTTTGACATGGAGGAATTGGTTTTACTCTTGTATGAAAAGACAGTTAGAAAGCTCTTCACCTGTGTAATTACTCATTTTACATACTCAGGGGAAATAATTCCTTTCCAGTAGAAGTAAATATTTGCTGTCCTGTTAATATCTGAATGACAATAAGCCTGAGTTTTAGGCAGTTGTTAACATAGAGCACCTTATTAACTGAGAGAGTTCAACCCATAAGACCTTCCTAACACAATGTAGTTTATTGAAATTGAGGCACCTACAAGGAAAGAGCCTGAGGGAAATGGATCCCAAAATCATAGAATCAGGTAACGGTTTGGGTTGGAAGGGACCTTTAAAGGTCATCTAGTCCAACTCCCCTGCAATGAGCAAGGACATCTCCAACCAGATCAGGTTGCTCAGAGCCCTGTCCAACCTGGCCTTGAACGTTTCCAAGGATGGGGCCTCCACCACCTCTCTGGGCAACCTGTGCCAATGTTTCACCACCCTCAGTGTAAAAAATTTCTTCCTTATATCTAGTCTAACTTTACCTCCCTCTATTTTAACACTATTACCCCTAGTCCTATTGCAACAGGCCCTGCTAAAGAGTTTCTGCCTGTCTTTTCTGTAGGCCCCCTTGAGGTACTGGAAGGCTGCTTTAAGGTCTTTCCAGGGCCTCCTCTTCTCCAGGCTGAACAGCCCCAACTCCCTCAGCCTGTCTTCATAGGAAAGGTGCTCCAGCCCTAGCCCTCTGATCATCTTCGTAGCCTCCTCTGGACTCGCTCCAACAGATCCATGTCCTTCTTCTGTTGGGGGCTCCAGAACTGGACACAGTACTCCAGGTGGGGTCTCACCAGGGCAGAGTAGAGGGGCAGAATCACCTCCCTCAACCTCCTGGCCGTGCACCTCTTGATGCAGCCCAGGATACAATTGGCCTCTGGGATGTGAGCACACATTGATGGTTCACGTCCAGCGTTTCATCCACCAGTATCCCCAAGTCTTTCTTGTCAGGGCTGTACTCAATCCCTTCATCCCCTACCCTGTATTGATACTGGGGGTTTCCCGAACCCAGGTGCAGGACCTGCACTTGGTCTTATTGAACCTCATGACATTTGCATAGGCACACTTCTCAAGCTTGTCCAGATCCCCCTAGACAGCATTCCATCCCTCAGGTGTGTCAACTGCACCACTGAAATAAATAAATAAAACAAGCAAGCAGCGATGACTAGCACGTTAAGGAGGTGCACCGAGTTCCAGGCTTTTTATCTAATTCAAAAAGCATTTAAACCGAGTCTCCTGTTGTGGAGATGGCCTTCAAGTATATTTCTTGCTAGAAATCTTGGAACTGATGGACAGCTCATAGGAATATTTTTGGCATTTTTATCTTCCAACTTAAGAAGAAATTTGTGAATACTTCCTCCTCAGATTCTTGACTGGTAAAATCCCACTAATTTGATCTAGGTCAGTTTGTACTGCTCAAAGATCCCATAAAAGCTTAAAAATATTCTCTGTCAAAGTGTTATTTCTTGCAAAATGTACCAGATTCTCTTCTTAGTTTGGCCACGCTATATTCAGTTTCTCTTTGCTGAATCTGATACTAGGTTATAGCAGAAATCAGTAAGCTTGGTCAGCTAACTGAATTAGTAGAAGATGAAGTTCCATGAAACAGGGAGAATACCACAGGTTTTTCAGATTAAACTGTGTATAGTTATTTTATTACTAAGTCCATAAATAGTTATTTTTCTCAGTTTCTTATTTTAATTACATGTTTAAAATTTTCTAGATAGGTTTTAGAATCTGTTTTCTGACATGTTGTATTTTTAGAGCTTCATTTACATTGTTCTGCTATATTACGGAGCTGTATATATTATTTGAAAAGCAAAAAAGACTTAATTTATGGAGAGTCTCAATTTTAATTGCATTTTTTCTTTTCCCTTTTTCTTAATTAGAATGCTTCTTAATTGACAGTTTTCAAAAGCAGAACTAAGACGTTCTTATAGTATTCAATATCTCCTAACAAACATTTTGCTGTATTTATACTCCAGAGTTAGGAAAACAGCAAAACAGTAATAAGAAATATACTTCAGTTTATGGTAAATTGATGTTTTCAGTAAGACATAATTAAAGTTACTACACAAAATGTGATAAATAAGAAATTACTCTGAAGCACATAGCAGCCAGCGTAACACATATTTGCATCTTTAGCACACCAGAAAGAGTATTTGTAGCAGCAGCATCGCAGGTACCTTTGTCCCAGTTGCTCTGCACAGTACCCATATTTCCCACGGAAAATTGGATTTTGGATACTCACACTTATTCTCCTTCATACGTAGTCTTCATCTGTTTCACAGTCACCATAGAATTAAGTAATGGCAGTGAATAATTTTTTTTTTTAATTCTCAAGCTAGATAATTTTCTCATGAGAAACATGGATTTGGGCTATTTTTTTCTGCAGAGCCCAGGAATATTTGCAGATTAATTTTTCAGGAGATCTATCCAGCACACTACAGCACATGGTAGACTTTGCTGTAACGTGATTAATATAAAGTTCTGCACTAAGCACTTGTTAAGCATGAAATAGTCAACACCACTGTTTCTCTGCTGGCTTGTTTGGAACCTGACCCAGAGCCCGGTCATTAAAACAGGGATTCCCTTCTGTGAAAACTAAAGGACATATCCCAACAGCCTTGTATATATAGACATATACGTGTACCTAGGCACAGATACACACAGACGTGAGATCTTAACACTAGTATTCCCTGTAAAGACAGAACAACAGACTGGGACTCTTGACTCTATACTATAACTTGCCTATTAGATGGCAAGGAAAGGGCAGTTGTCTATGCCTTGGTTTTCAACATATAAACAAGTGTAATGATAATATCTTCTGGTAGTTTGACCTTTTCTATGGTTTGAATTCAATTCCAGCCTCGGTGGTTTGGGCTAGTCTCTGCTTTACAAAAATTTCATATATGGATGTAACAGCTGATACCCTCAATGTTGTGCAAGGTGGGGCTATCTCTACAGTGATGATCAGGCACACAGTGCTTGATAGGAGAAAGGTGGGCCGCAGAGCCACCAGCTGCTCATGTCTCCCAGCTGGCTTTTAAAACAAGGCACTGTTTTGACAGGTAAGCCTGACCTCATTCACTACATGCAAAAACCAGTGTTAATGGAGAACAGTATTCTGCAATTACAGTTTATGGCAGGGTCTGTCAAAAGAAAACAGACAAGAGACTGAAAGCCATTAGGCAAACAGGTTAAAGATCAGTGGAAGACTATACTGAAGGAGCACTATTGTCTAGAGCCCCCACACAAGAAAGGTAGGAACAAAAAGCAGCAGGGGACATTTCTATATACACCTCTCATTTAAGAGAAATAGTAAATTCCCAGATTTCTCTGATGAACCACCACTGCTTAATTTTGTGCATGCTGTAAATAGCTATTGACATTGCTCACTTACTATGCAGTCAGCAAAACTTTGGATCCATAGGGATCATGCTTACAACCTTTTATTTAAATCAGAGGCGTCATCAACACCAACCTTTTGTGGCCCATCAAGGTTTAGACCTGACCTTGAACATAAAAAAAAGTCATCTTTGAACAGTAAGTCAAGCCTGGAAATGTATAGATCAGTAATTTCGTTACCTAAAAGCAGATACGTACTTGGGAAATGCCTGACTAGTTCTGATGACATTCACACAAGGTTATCAAAGTCATCCTAATCCTAGCAGGTCATGAGCCTCCTTGCCCCATCGTTCTATCACAATTGTCATTACTCACTTGAACTGCAGCCTGGCTCAAAAAACTGATGTCATGCAAACTGTTAGATCTAGAGGGAAAAATCTACTGTCATGGGAAGCTATGTTTCACAACAAGAGAGAACACAGATGTGTTGCACTGCTTTGACCCAGATGTACTTGCTTACAAGCAAACAACAAATCCTTGACTTTGAATTAATTACTTTTTCAGTCTCTGACTATGGAACTCTCCCTCCCCTGCCCCACTACACTGTTAATGGGAAGTGTCACATTTTTAAACATTTTGGTTCCTTACTTGTTAGTGATGCTACTGTGGTGTTACACGACTGCTAGAAGTGAAAGCTGTATATGTTTTATACATATTTTTTTTTTCTACCTGAAGATAATGGCAGCAGGCCTGCAGAGATAGCAATCAAACATATCAGGCATGCGATCAAGGCCACTTTACAACACTCATCCTCTCTCGCAAATTTCACATTGCCACTCACCCTCTCAGTCAATCTGTTGTTATTCTGTTTGCCTTATGTTCTAACTCAACATGTCATCACTGTTCAAAATACATCACTTCTACGCTGGCACACTATTTTTGCCTGTCAGCTGTCAGAGAACTTGTGACCAATCAGTATTTTGCTTTTTCTGCTAGGGCCCACTTAAAAACATCCTTCAATCACTTCCCAAGAGAGAAACTTTGTCTCTTGCCAAACTAAGTCACCACATTGCAGTTACCTGGGTGTTCACATGCCACCTATGAGCCTGAACTGGAATTACAGAATGTGGTTTGCCATCGCTAATAGGTAAAAATCAGGAAGCTGTGTAAGCAGGTTATACAAGTTTCATGTGAATTAAACACTGACCATATTGATGCACCTGAATAAAAGACAATTTGATAAAAACCACTGCACTGGTACCCACCTATTCTGAAACATGAGAACAACACTTGGTGCAAGTAATCAGTAGAATACACTGGGTATGAAACATGTAGGATACATGTCGTACACAAGCAGAGGCATTGCTAACAGTCTCTGTTTTGGCTATAAAATCATGTAAGGATAAAGGAATCCCAGAGGCCATCTCGTTTAACTTCTTGGTCAAAGTATGTCCAGTTAGAGGAGATTGCTCACGGCCTTGTTTATAATACTATTACCAACCACCAGTCTTCCAGCGTTGCCAATGTATGCTCTTCTGCCTCGACAAAGAAAAACTAAGTAATGATTCTCTTGTAACCTAGAGTCCTCTTATGAAGGCTTCAAAGCGCACATAGATGATGTACTGCAAGACTTCACTGTCATCACAAACCTCCTTGATACTAGGAATTTTTAATACTCTTATGCTTGGATTGATCTCCTATATACTATTAACATTTCACATCCTTATAGAAGGACTGCCCGTGTTACTGTCCTGCAGATCTGCTTACTTGAAAGTACAGTCAGCTCTATTATCCAGGAGAATAAGGGACTCTGAGTAACGGCAGGTAATTCATGTACTACCAAGTTGGGCTTCAGCCAACTCAGAAGCCCTACGCTCACTGCTCCGGGAGGGTATATTTGCAGAGGCACAAAAGCACGACTTGGTGCACATCCAGGAAGGCTGGCACCAAATTGAGGCCAACAAGCCCTGTTGAACCTGGGCAAGCTCTGCGGAGAGGCTGATTCTCCATCTCCTCACCATGCTCCCCTCACTCCTGGTTCTGGGAACGCAGCCCAGACCCACCTGAGCAGTCTCTGCACAATGCCAGGCTTGGTTGGGAAAACACACAGCCTGCTTCTGGGCCTCAGTTGGATCTGAAAACCACTTAACCATATTTGTATTGTGTTGCACCTGCCAGACCCAGAATGATCGGTGAGCCAACACAAAAATAACCTGGCTGGCTCTGTCCGTGGCATTGCTCAAACAAGAGGGATCACATGCCTGCAGAAAACAGTACACTGCTTACAATGGTTCATTATACAGCAGGTTTCTCTATAAAGCTAACACTGTGTTTGCAACTCTAAAAGAAACCAATCTAAGTGTTCTAGATTATATTACCCAATTACAAACAAAATAGAAAGCTTTATTTTGTCTGAAGTGAGAGTGCCCCAGAGCACAACATAGGTCTTTTCTAGTTTCATTAGTATTTGTGAAAAGCACAGAAAGATGCTCTGATCCGTCCAAATTAACATAAGCAGCGTTTCCCCTTCTGTGTTGATCAAGCACTTCTAAACGATGGCTAATGGTTGACCAACAAAAGGTAATTGATTTTTCTGACATTTATTTGCCTACATCCAATAACCTCTTTCCTTGAAATAAGTTCATCAGTATGCTGAAAAACAAGCTCTGACTTCTGGTATTTGAAAGCTTGAATGGCTGCCACTCAACCTTATAAAGCTGGAAAAAAGCTAGAAATATAAGTATTCTGCATGAAGGAAAAAGAGATAGAAGTGACTGCCCAGCATAGCAGCAGAGATACAGAGAATTCAATTACAATATTAAATCGATGGCTCCAGTAAGAAATGTGTCTTACGTAGTTACTAGTTCAGTTACCCTCCCACATCTTCATTAACATAGCAGTTTTTAATTTGCTGTAGCTACAACTTAGGAGATGCTTCTACACATAAAAAAGGTTAACTTTTAAAGAATCAAAATATTGAGGTATTTGGACAATTTGACAATTTACTACACAGTGCAACTGTTATACAGTGGCAATGCCCTGCAACACTTGATTATCACTTTCTGGATAGGTTGCACACATCTGCCAAATATCCTACATCTATATTCTAGCAGAGTTATTGACCAGCCCAGTTCACTCTTCAGAAATATCTTCTTTAGGGCATTGGAGTGTATCCAAAATAGAAACGAGATCAGATGATTTAAACAGTTAAAATAATGGCAAACAGACTGGCTTTGCCAGGGAGATATAGAAAGCGTGAAGAAACCACAGCATTGCAATCTTTTATGTTATTGGCTGCTTCTTGTCTGTCTTCCAAGTATTGTAAAAATGTCTGCAGGTATCACAAGAGAATCACTTTTAGAAATTATTTTTGTTTTATGCGGGAAATTAGGCTAAGAGCACTGAAAGCCATGGACCAAACTGACCTTCAAAAACTGGCTCAGAATGACAGGTAGCAGTACGTGGCATCCACTTCTTAGCAGGTCTGATTTAAGAGCCTCCTCCAGCTCAAGTGTAACAGGAACTTGTGCACAATTCAGATACCAAATCCCAGTGCCACTTATTCGCTTTTTGTGCATGCTGTTTAGTTTCACGTCCATCATTCTTTGGACAGAGCTATTAGCCACATTACCTACACGGCCAACCAGGGCAGTCTCAAAGCTTGATTTTCCCAGGTTATTTCTGTGTCTCCCAATGATTTCTAGTGAATGTTTGCATTTACACAGACTACGTGAACTTTTCTCTCTTAACATACATAAGCTTTCCAGCTATTTTTCACTGACAAATTACAAGGTTTTTCTGCTTCGCAAGAAGCTAAGGTGTCTTCACTCATCAGTCATAAACAACATGGAACTATTTTGCTATTGATAATTCTGGACTTTTGGGGATCCTCTTGCAGTAGGCTGGGAACTTGGTCAGTATGATATAGGTACAAGAGTGAAGTTATTTGTAATGCCTTTTTGTCATAGATTTTCTGCGTAAATATAGACTCCAGAAAGCAACTAGTTACCTAACAGGCTAGAAGGGTGTAGTATTCCAATTTGAAAGTGCTCATTATGAGCTTGTAGTTTAGAACATACTGGATAAAACTCAGCTACTTACTCAGTATTTAGTCTAAGCAACTTCATACCCAGGAGCAATTCCACTGAACTGTGCATGCTCTTATAGACAGGAGCACTAGGATGCTCTGAGGAACAGAGCATCTTACTACATAGGGTTTAGTAAGTTAAAGTATCAACAATTTTACCAGAATCCTTTAGCTGCCTGAAAAAAAAAAAAAAAAAAAAAAAACCACACACATTCCTTTGTCAAGGAGAATGAGAATGGTCAGTGACTCACAGGATCACAGTGACTTTCTCTCTTCGGTCTTTTTTGTTTAGATAAATTGGAAGCCTAAGAATGACAATTACTCAGCACTTGTGAAGTAAATATACACGAGAATCTAAGTAATTGCAATGGATTTGTTATCCTCAAATGAAGCCTTCAAATCAACAATTCTAAACAGACTAGCATTTACAAAGTTGTAGAGATGAATTCACATGGCTGCAAATCGATTTATTCCTTACTGATTTGGATATATTGATTATTCCGATTCCTTCTTAACTGGCTTAACTTTGGGTGTCATTTTTAGGTTATATGCTTACCATCCTCTTCTCATCTGATTAAATTACAGCTATGAATCAATTCTCTCTGCCACGCAACTGAATTTTCAGATAAGATTTCACTTAACTTTATACAAGGTTATTTAGCCCCCGCCCCCACAGACAGTTTCAGTGAAGGTATATTCATTCAGGAACAGCAGTTTTATTTTACTGATTTTCATAGTGAGACTCACAGGTAAATCTCCCTCAGCATCACATAAGGAGTATGTTTGCTAACTTACAATATCTTTCCCATTTAGACAACTTCCTCAATCTGCTTTTTTTTTTTAAAAAAAAAAAAAAAAACCAAACAAACCTGAAATCCCTGCAAACTGAGCCGTTGCCCATCGTTACGCCGTTTGTGCGATTTTCCCCCGCCGGCAGCAGAGGGCAGAGGGATTTACCCGCACAGCTCCGCCTGCCAGGGCGGCCGCCAGCCCCGCACAGCTGCGGCGGGGCAGGGAGGGGCTGCGGGGCAGCTCGGCTCGGCGTGGGGGAAATCCTTAAGAAAAGTATGGATCCGCTGACAGCAAGCAGTTTCTTTTCCCTTCCGTCTCTTCATGCCTGCCTACCCTAACAGCGAGTGTGCTCTGTTGCAGGCTAACCATGTGCACAAAGTCATGGATGTCAGCACCAGCCATCCTTTCCCGAGCTGGCAGAGGTAGAGGATGCTGGCGAAGGGTCCAGACACGAATCATGAGTGCTCACAGCATCCAGATTCCTGCAGGGACCTTCAGCAAGAGGCAAGGCATTCTCATATCAGTACCACTTCACTAGAAGTTGGATCACTGGGCAAATGAAATTCTAGAAAATTGTATTCAGTCAAAGAAACATACAGGCAATCTTACTATCAGTGTTTCTAAACTGGCAGATACTTGACTAGACATGAATGGAAGAACAATGTAGTGGCTTCTGGTCATGTTCATATTTACCCTCAACTCTTCCTTTCCTGTTCCACCTTTATCTGTTCCATACCTGTCAGGAAGAGGAAACTAAACAATTAGAAAAACCCTAAAAGATTTTTGCAAGATTGTTTTTACAACAGCATCCATGTTTTCAGAGACTATAGGCTCCGTGAATGGGCACATAATTTTGTAAGCTATACTGTAGCTGCAGATGCAGCTCTATCCAGGATAAATGTAAATATTTAGAAGCTCTAAATGTCTTAAAGATCAGCTCTCCCCTTTTCCAAAGTCCCAATCATAGGTTTTAAACATTTATTTTATAACATACTTGAAATGTAAAACTTTTCTGTAAAATGTTTTATTAAGTATTCAGTAAAGACTATGAAAGCTGTGCAAAGAAGTGCAGCATTGAGTGCTTTCATTTCATGTGAAACTTGAAACAGGAAACACTCACATTTAAGTGATTAGTTACTACAGTAAAGTGATTCTTTTTCTTTACTTGAGAAAGAAATTAAGCAGAAAGTAAAGGTTATAAGTCACGCACCTGAATACATTGCTATTCTTGACTGAGTAATTCAATGAATTCTCACCACTCACTACATTCTCCTTTTCTAAAGCTTATTTAAGGGGACACTTCCTCTGACTGCATCACAACATAACCCCAAAAGGTATGAACATTTTTAATATGATGCTCAATAAACAGCATTGATCCTGTATGACTAAGGTCTGCATTTATTTCACAGAAGCTCAGAAACTTTACAGAAGAGGAAACAGAATGGAGTCCATTGTATTCTATTAATAAAGTCTCCTATTTTTCTTCTCTTTTATAAGGTAAGTCTGTCTACTTCACTGTAACTCCAGGGTATTATGTAGTTCCCTGCATAATGATTACGGAAATAAGTGCTTTACCGTTTGTTTTAAGAGAGGCAGAGTACAAAGGCCGTTACAGAAAAGTAGAGATATATTACAGGAGTTCTTACCTAACACACCATGTAACTATTCAAAAATCATGAGTGTTAACATCTCTACTGAACTTCATAGAAACTCTCAGTTTCGCTTGTAGTGATTCCAGATTTTTATCTTCTTCCCAAATGTTGTCACTTACAGCTTCTGTTCTTATGAACTCCTCAGTGCCAACAACCTCTGTACTGACCTCGACTGGACTGACAGCAGTAGAGTGGACATATGTCAACAGACAGGCTTGAGTGTTTGTAGCTTCTAAGCTTAGAATAATTAGTCTTCACATTAGTAAACCTACCTCAAATGCACTCACAGCCATCTTAGACATAATTACATCACAATGTTATAATTTACTCAGAATTTCTTTATAGGTACACAGCGCTATATTATTCTGATCAGTGCAGAGAAATGCTTCAATAAACTTGCAATGCATACATTTTTCTTACTAATATTAAATCTAATTTACTACTTTCACAAGCTACCTGGTGCTAATTACAGACACTTGGAATCATGCTAAGCAGGAGTTACTACATTTTAAGAATACAGATTGATAGTCTGAAACCAGAATTCTACTGTGATAGTACAATGCTGTATTTACTTTTTTCCCTGGCAAAAGTGTAAACTCCCAATGCCTCTGACTTTGGTACACTTCTTGTTATCACAAATTCATACCTATATTATTCTTAACAAAAAAAAAAAATAATTTAAAATGGTTTATCTCTTCTCCTCAAACACATCTTTTTCCGTTTCCTTTCTGATCTCAGTTTGCGCTGAAAGGTCTGAAATTGGTAGGTGTTGGGGGGACTAGTTAGGTTCAACAGCAGCTTTAGTGCTTTTTAACTGATGGGAACCTTCCCCAAGCATCAAAGATGACAATGGAGGCACAGCATATTTCTGGTGCTTATTTAGATCTCATTCTCCTTCATTCTTCCTGTCCCTGTTGTGCAGAGCCAGGCTTGGTGCTGGCAGATCTGCTTGCCCCATATGTAGCACAACAGGGTCGTGAGACTGATTCTGCTGAGAGTTATGAAGTTCTAGTAGGGACAGTCCCCACCGTCACCGACACCAGAGCCAGTCCCACCTAACCTTAACTCCAGGCTGCAAGTTATGCCTTCTGCACAGAAGACAGTTCTCATAGTTGGCCTCTGCTTTAGCAAGCTTCCCAAGTCCTCCCAAGTCCTCTTCCCACCAGGTGTCTGATTTCTCATTCTCAGAGCTCTAATCTTAATTTTGACCTTAATCCCTAGGCAAGTCCTAGGGCAGGACTTCAGCCACATGCCCCAATTAACTAATGCCAAGGCATGAATTCCACCAGCAGCCCTCAAATTGCTCTGCCCTCCCCCTTAAACCACACTTAGTGCATGACTAAGCTTAAGCTTTCTCTTTATTGGAACTTTTACAGATATTGAGATGTTTTTATGTGTAGGAGTCCTGGTGTCAAACCAAGAAGAAATCCTGATTGCATACTTTCACTTTCCTTATGTCAATTAACCAAACTGCTGTTAATCATGTTAAGCAGTCCTACCCTAAGAGTATTTTTACAAATATTCAGAGTAAAACTAACTGCACGTGTTAACTGCAAACCTGAGTGCTCAAACCATCCTGACAATCCTGGCTGTCAGGGCAGATGACAGCAACAGAGACAGATACAGTCATGGTCCTCGATGTAGAGGCCTGGGAATCAGGATTTCAGAGTACATAGTGATGTGAACATGCTATATATTTTAGATCAACTGACAGGGCACAATAGCTGTTATCTCGCCTTGGCTGATGGCATGGTTGTTGTTGAGCTGCCACAGGAAAAGATAGAGGAAGACTGGCCATGAAGCCAACTGAACACAGCTTAAAGAATCTAACAGTTACTATAGTACAGCAGTGAGAAAGACAATGTCCTCCACAATACAGTTTGTTAACTCGCAGCAAACGGGGTCCTCACGATGATGCCATTCAGCCAACACATGCTACTACTTGAGGTGCTGAGCTCCGAAATCTAGAGGAAAAATTAAATCTGTCGTAAGCTTCCTGTTTCCACTAGATTATGTCTATATTCTACAGAAAACAAACAGAGCTGGAAAAAAGGTGTCATATTACTATGTATTTATGGTTTGCAACAACCTCTTAATGACTTGACTGTGTTTTCTCTTGTACCTGCCAGCGTTACGCTGTGCTACAGAGCATGTGAATGCGTTCTTACCATCAGACAGAATCTTCAAGAGCTGCATTTGCTCTGTTTGTCAAAGGTAATGCTTTGTACACCTCTGCTGGGAATGCTGAGCTGGCTGCTGAATATAGAGCCAAGAGGTCTGCGTATTGGCTTCCTTCCTTTTAATTATCATCTCACATGTAAAGGAGACTTATCTTTCAGAGCACAAGGGTCATATAAATAGTCTTTAGTACAGAAAAGAGCTAGACAGTTTCATGGTTATAATTTAGAATCTAGTTCCATTTCAGTTATTTAGTCCTGAAGCCAAATGAAGCAGAGAAATGTTAATTTTTATGATGGTATCTCTTCTAAAAATATTGTTTTGATCTTATTTAAATCCTCCATCTTGATAAGCCAGAAACATTTTGTTGAGGCTAGCTTTTTATAAAAGTGAAAATGAAACATTCCAGCAATTTCCCAAATGCAATCTGAAAGAAATAAGGCCATGTGTTTTTTTTTCTTGAAAGCTACACTAACAAATACTAATCCATTAAAAAAATGTAATTAAAAGGTTTAAAGTTCACCTACAGTGTAAGTATCTTCATTTAAACACAAGCTATCAGGCTGTTTGAACATAATTATGATTTAGTCTTTTTCTGAGATTATATTCGTTTGATGAATTTCACTATGTAGATGTAATACTGACTTTTCCAAGTCACTTGACTGAGTACACCATGACATTCTGACTAAAAGATTAGCACCATGCCATATCAGTAGAACAAGTTTTAAATGGATTAAGAACTGACGACTGGACAGATATCAAAACGGAACAAGTTACTATCCACAGAAATCAGGGATTTCTTAACCCACAGAACTGCAAAATTGAGCTAAGTCTCATCATCAGGACCTATACACAATTTTTGTTGCTCTACACGTTGAAACAGAAACTTGGAATGATATGTAAATATGTTTGCTTCTAGTTCTTATTAAAAACAGCCGCTCCCACTGTGGAGGGGTGGGGTGACAAGGTGGATGGTTTTAAAAAATTGATGCATGGCTTCCAGCAAGACACTGACACACCATTGTATTGGTAGTGTCTCACAACACAGTGGTATTGGCCCAGCTAGTAGAGACAAACAAAGGTCTTAAAGCCTCCTCTTACCAGTTTTGAGAAGCCTGGGGAAACAAATCTTAGTGTAGTCATACTTATGAATCTTGTTTTATTAAGGGCTTGGATTAAAGCAGACTCAAAGAGGAGGGATAAGAGAGATGGAGCAGCACTCATTGCTACTTAAGCTTTGACATACAAAGATGTGTAAACTCTTGGCCACCTTCTCCTTGTCTCAGGTGAGCTTGAGTAAGGCAGGAGGGAACCTACAGCATATGCTGTGGGGACCAAAAAGCACTGGGATCTGTTTGCTGTGTGTTTAACAAGGCTTTCACTAAGTTCTCTTCATTCTATTCTGTGAACCACTTTCAAGCAAGTAGCTTGCAGTTTGGGAAGGCAACTTAAAACTTCTGGGGCTTAAGCAACACACTTAAAAAGAAAAAGATTTAAGAAAACTGCTCTGGGGACAGGGAACAACTCTGCTTCCTTTGACTCCACACAAGGAAAACTTCCTTTCCTTTCTTTTAAGCCATTAGAGCATCTTTGCTTGGGAAAGTTTGACATTTAGAGAAAAGAACTGGCTACTTACTGAGAAACAACTAACCACCAAAAACTGCCACCACCAAAACCACCACCTCTTGGCAAACACAGATTTTCCCACCCTGATCAAACTTATCAGAATGAATGTGGATCTGCTTCAGTCTCCTCTGTGTAACACATACAATCAGGTAAATCAACATGCACTACAGCCACATGACGGTCCACCTTGGGAAGTTCCCACTTGGTGTACTATTTTTATTTTCCATCATTACTGTTGCTGTTTCTGGAGCACAAAGTCACTTTCTATGTACACTACCGCAAAACTAGTGGCTTCCCCATCCTCCCAGCCAAGTCTGATTTATCTCAGCACCAGTTATCAAACCCGAAATACACACAACACAAGGAATTATGGGATTTACAGCTGCTGTTGGTTGGAGGGGGAGTGGGGGCAGGGGGCGTGGGAAGGGAAATCACAGAATATTCACAGTATTTCATGGAGGAAAAATAATGTGACCGAACACTCCCCAAAGTAACAAAATATTTAGTCTGTTGACACATACTGTAAAGTCACCTATGTTTGATCATGCAGTGGTCTAACAAATCAATCAAAATCAACATTTCAGTCCAGGCAGTGGAGAGCATAATAAACAAAATTGCAAAACTGAACTGTTCTATTGATTTTTGTTAATCTAATCTCCCCCTTAGCACCAAGCTATCATTAGATCCTTACCCCCGCAACTCCTGCCTGGCAGCAGTGACAGCTGGAGCTGTATTGACAACATGCTCATGAAATAATGCTACCCGTTATCAAAATATACTCATCAAAAAATGTGACAACTGCGACTTAAGCATTGTATAACCATCATGCGACTGTCCTTCCAATACTGCTGCAAAATTAGTAAATTAAACATTAAACAAGCAAAACATCCTGCATTAAACAAGGAAATACAGACTAACTTCAGGGTGGGTTTGTACTACTTAATATATTGTTGTTTTAATTACGTTCATTTGTTATATCTTAGCTCCACAGAAAACTGCTGGAGAGTGGTGTGTAAATCACCTTGTATCAAAAGACAGACAACTGATTCAGCCCGCAACACAGGAATATGCAACAGAAAAATCACTTAATCCCCATGTGGTTTAGTTCTACCTCACTGACTGTGATAAAGGTGTAGACAGAGGAAAGCAGATTTAGTACAAATACCAAAAGCAAGGCTCAAATCCTAGGTCCCAGTTGGCCTCTTAGCATACCTCTGAAATTCAAGGGCTGGAATAAGAAGGCTGCTTCAAACAGTCAACAAGTATTTCCTTCCACATAAACCAGCTCTCTATTAGACTAGGAAAACAGTGCCCACAGCATTACTCTTAACAGGATCCTCACCCTAAGGGACATAAGTGCAAAAAGAAGGGCAAGAGACAGACAATATAGTAATCACTGTGACAACTTATTTTTGAAGTGTGCTGGCAGCTGCAGTACCCTTTAACTCACACACTCATCCACAAGACATATAGCTAATTTTATTTATTTTCTCCTTCTTCTCCCAAAAGAGACCCCCTTGGCTCTGGTTTACCCTCTGGAGGATCTTCCCTCATTGTTATCAGGACTCTAAAAGGCAATAACTTCCTTGTTTAGTTGCCTAAAGTTTGGAGATGTGGAAGTTCTTATGTGTCATTCAGTAAAAAGGGACAGGAGAAAAACCCGAGCATCCTGCAGAAACACAGATGAAGGGAATTTCTTAGGCAAAAAGAGAATTTTAAATCAAAAAAAAAAAACCAAAACAAAAACCACACACCCAAAACCCAAACTACAATGAAAAAAAAAAAAAAAAGATCAGTTCCATTCGAGCCCTGGTTGCCTTGCATGAAAAATCTACTCTAACCATTCAGTCTTGCATGTTACATGCTGCATACATAATTAAAGCCTACCATTTTTTATTACAGAGAACAAGCAGCTAGATTTTTACCAGCAATATAAAAATAACATGCCATTTGCTTTGGAATGCTAGTAAAAATTTTGTGATCAAATGAAAGGTGTTTTATGGAAGCTTCCTTTCTACACTATTATCTGTCATTTTCAGTCAAAACAGAACTAATATTGGACATCTGGGAGAAAGGCTGCTTTTACAGGCTTTGCTTCATGAGCAGAATACGGCAAATAACAGAATATTTTAAGTTTTTCCCCTTTGTAGTCAGAAATAAAAAGAGTAATAAATATGTTAAAAGGGCTAATGAGTCCCAAAGCAGCAAGATCTTAATCTTTCAAAGACTTTTATGGATTGTAATTTTCTAATTGCTGTTAATTTGTTGAGTGGGATGAGGAAATACTGTGGGTGTAGGAGGGCACGCATAGTGCTGAACATTCGGTACTTATCCTGACACCACTGGGTGTAATGCACTACTTGCACAGGAATATCAACAATTTATGCTTCCAAAGCTTCTTGGCTGAGTTTGCTGTTTTCATCTGTGGTTTCAGAACTGCCACTGATTCTGCATGGTCTGTACGTGCTAAGACAGGAATATGAGCGGCAGCTAGTCAACTTCCATGAGATCTAGAGGAATCCATGGAATTTATGTTTTTACAAGGCTTCTACACAGTTAAACATCTCTCTACAAGAACAGCACACTTAAAACCCTGAAATAACCATGGCCTCAGAGCAACTAGATTTTTGCACCCTGAATCCCAGGCACGTTGCAAAAGGCTGCCTCTAATGTAACTAGCCAAAATGGACTATGTGAACCCATCCTGAAGGCTTAATCATTTCTGAAAATAGGAGTTTTGGCACTCAGTGGTGCCACTCAGTGTCTTTGTAAAGATGAACTTTATCTCTAAGACACTGTTGAACAGAAGTCATTGTCACCTCCACAGTGAGGATTACAGCAGTTCTGTGCCACAAGGATTAATCTCTTTAAAAGCAGCTTAATGAGGATGAGATGATCAGAAAGGGATCAGTTAGACACAATAACAACGTTTTTTGTTACTCAGTTTTGTGCTAGAACACTTTGTACAGGTATGACTACTAAAATATCATCGAAGTCCCATTCAACATGAAAAGCAAAATTATGTGCTTAACTAATTTTCACACCGATCTGGCAGAACTTAAAATAAGTGACTGCATAATGCAGAGGACTGGGGAAGAGTCAGGCTTTCTTCCCCAGAAGTGAAATACCAGATAGTAACTCTCAATGCTAGATAACCAGCATACCTGAATAATACCTCGATCTTAGGTCAAATGCTTTTCTCCTCTAAGAAAACTGAACATGAAGATTTTCAAAACTTCTGGTGCATTAGGGAATCAAATGGAAGCGCCACTATCTGGCACGCATCATTACCTGCTCGCCAGGATGAGCAAGGCACAAACTGAGCCCAAAAGCCCTTTGTCTTCTATCACACAGTCCAGGGTCCTAAACACATTACTTACCGCCCAGAAATCAGTGTTTCATTAAACAGCCACCTTGCTTGTTAACACCTACCATACTGACAGTTACCTCCTGACAGTGTAAACTACATAGCAAAGTCACTGACATCAGAAGATTAACAGACATGAAAGAGTTTGAAGAAGAGCCCATGTCTGTTGAATCAGGGAAGGACAGACATCCTTGCTGCCTGCTCCTTGCATCTCAAATAACTGAGCCGGTAAAGCATTGGCTATGAGACACTACCTATGCCAGCACAAGTATTGGCTCCTTCAAAAACAGGTACCGCCATCCAATTAGCAAAACACTGTCAAGGGTAGATAGAGGCCTTTTTTTTAATAATAGCAAAGTGCCTTTTGGTGTGGGGGAACTCGGTAAGGAGATTGTGACCTTGAAGAAACAAGAAGGGTAATCTCTATACGGAAAAAAAATACTGCTGTCCGCATAGATCTCACACTTACATTTAGCAGCCCACTGTAGTTGTGGGAATAGTCACTGCTTTTATTCTGTTTAATTTCCACTTAATGACAAAAATATTAAAATTTTGTATTTGATAGCATAATCGGTGACAAAAAGCCTTTTCATTTACAAAGAAAGCTGCCATAGTAGCGAGGTTCTTAGCAAACAGACTGATTTTTAAGCGACATGAAAAATTTTAATGAAGGCAGTTAAGGCATAAGCTTAAAGAGCAGAGTAATACAGGTTAGCAATATGAGGAGGTGCATTTTTTTTTGTTTTACAACTTACTCTAAAGTGAGATGCTTGTAATGAGACAGAAGAGGCCTCTTGAACTTTCAAAATTGAGATCTTTGTTGGAAATGTATGAAAACGACGAGGATTTGCCACTAAGTTGTCTCCCTAACATGCAGTACTAGAGCTCAAAACAGCTACATAATACTAGACTACACAACTATTTTCTTCACTTTCCATGTACTAGATTTAAATTTCTGCTCACTTCTGCCTCTGAAAGCTTCCAGATATGCCTAGAGACTATTAGAACAATTTCTTAAATACCGAGATTGCAAGATTAATTCAAGTTCAAACTCTTACTTAAAAAAGTAGCAGGGAAAAAGGCCACAAAACAGCATAAAAATCTGTGTCAGCCATTAGTAGTGTATTTTGGACATTTTGCTTTATATCTTTCTTTCTCTCACTATATTGCTATTACTGCACTATTTCATGCCATATGCCTCAAACAAAATGCCACATCCAAAGTAGTTACTCTCATATTTTGTTTTGTAACATTTTTTTTTTTTCCCCAAAATTTCTGTTACAGGCTAGCTATACTTCCCGTGAAAGAGAAATTCCCATATGCAACTGGAACAGAGAAAGCTGAACAAGGTGTTATGGGTCCAGAGTCTCAGAACTTCAAAATGTGCAGACAGATTCAAACTATCCATACACTTTGGATTGCAGGGTTGAATAAACAACTTTGTCTTCCAAAACTAGACATAACTAGACATCAGGAGAAAAATTTTTTACACTGAGGGTGGTGGAGCAGCGTCACAGGTTGCCCAGAGAGGTAGTGAATGCCCCATCCCTGGAAACATTCAAGGCCAGGTTGGACGGGGCTCTGAGCAACCTGATCTGGTTGGAGATGTCCCCGATCCTTGCAGGGGGATTGGACTGGATGGCCTTTGAAGGTCCCTTCCCACCCAAACCATTCTATGATTCTATAACTAGTAGAGGCCATTTTAGCATCTGTAACAGCACAAGGCCAGCAGAAACATTCATTTACTCAGCCATGGTCTCTTTTAGTGGAGAGTAGGAATATTGAGTGACTACTTCGGGATTTTTCTCAGCAACAATACAAAAAAAAACCCCTCTAATTTTATTTAGAAACAGCAACTGTAAAAGTAGTTTCAGTAACACTTACATTCATGTTCCCAACTTTCACTATCAGTCTTGCACCGTAATAGCTTAGTACTCTATAGTGAAGAGCACAGACATACAATTGAAAGCTGTACAGAGCCAAACTGCTATGCTTCATCCATGTCTTAAAAGGCTTAGGCTGAATTTTTCAAATTGAACACTTGTTCTCATTCTATGCAGCAGCCTAAACAAATCTGTGAGAATTTCACGCTCTTTCTGCTTTTTTTTCTATCTAGATATTGACATTAGATTTATCACAATGGTTTCTAAGAACCTATGATTAATATTGTAACCAGCACTATAGGATGATCAACAACACATTCTTGCAATTTTAGATCTGATTATCCAGCAGCCATCATTTTTTCCTGAAGTGTTATCCACAAAGAAATTGAGAAGTAAGAATTAATATGGTCTTGAATTAATTTCCCCCACCAACCAGATAGCCTAATTATGGGCACTGAAAGAGCCAAGAAGGAAGAGTTCTTGTACTAGATTCAAAAGACTACAGCATATAGCATCCCTTATTTTTTAAGTCTTAGTGGAACCCAGAGTATTAAAGTGTATGGAGACAGTTCAGTTAAAATTACAATACTTTTTATGCTCTCTTCCAAACTGCAATCTATTAAATCAGAAATTAATTTTCAAAATTAGCTGTTTTCAACAGAGTGAATACAATAGAACAAACCTACAGATTTTTTCCAATGCAACTTTTAAGTAGACTGCTAATGAAAAAAGGTAATCTAAATCTCATTCCAGTGTCCCTTTCCTTCTGTGACTCACAGTGTTATGCAGATGCTTATGAACTTCACATCTTGATATCCTGCAAAGCCTGCAGGTATTCTTCATATTTTATAGATCTGAGGAGTCAAATGGTGGGGTCCTTTTTTCTGTTGGTTGGGGTTTTTTCTGCAAAATTAAACAAGCTTTTAAATAAAAAAAGGTTTGATGTTTAAGTAAGAAATTCAGGTTTCTGACATATTTGTTGACACCCTTCCTGCCCTGCGTAGCCCAGTCAAATCCATAACTGAACCTTCCAGTTACGACCAACACAGATGCACACTGTTTAACAAGTAGCACTGCAAGACTATGGGTTACGTAAAAGTACAATATTAAAAACATCAATTTAAAGTATTACCTGTGACTATCTTTTTTATCTAATGGCTTCAAAATCACCAGTATTTCTTTTAATCTGTTTTTTTCCAGCATGTTAAAGCACAGGAATACAAAAAAGATTCTAACTAATTTTACTTATTTAACAACAGTACTGTCTGAATTTAAGTGAATAGACTAATCCAGATTAGAATAAGGTAGAGGCTACCTTTTCTTCTTGCTTCCTAATTTTGGTCTTTCTGACTCTTACCAAATCTTACCAAGAGCAAGTGGGACTGGTGGCCTGCTGCTCAATGGCTGGTGTAACTTAACTGCTCTGACAATTAGAGTTGTCACTTCTCACTGTAAAGAAAAAACACTGTCTCAGTTTCCGCATCCTTGCTTCTGGATAATATCCCTCGGCATACTGGGTGGTTTGATTAACACGTAAAGCTTTTTCAGATTCTTTACCAAAGTCAGCAGTGCAGAGTAGTGTTCTCCAAATTGCATTGCAGGTGGAAGCTCGTAAGATTTGCTATAAAGCTACCTGATCATCAAAAGCAACAGCTCCCATTTGCTTTAGTGGATTTAGTTACAACCCTGAACAAACAATCTCATTTATTAACATCCATTGTTCATGGCATCATTGTTTTTCTCTCTGGCTAGTGATTTTCTCTGGTTCTTCTTCTCTGATAGGAACATTTTCACAGAGATAAAAGATATTACCTTCCCAAATAAAAACATTCAAAGGAAGTAATCATGTATGACCATAACTTGTGAGCAAGTATTTCATGATTCTGAGGTCATTTGCATTAATCTCCAAAAGCTCAGCTGAACTTTCCTGCGCTTACAAAGCTGCATACAATTTTCACATTGGAGTTTATCCTATTCAGAGATAGTAGATACTGCTTAAATTTTGCAAAGTGAAGAAGTTCACCCAAGTGTTTCAAGGATCTATACAATTATATTCAACACAGTTAAACATTTCCCCTCAAGTATCCCCAGGGGGAGTGGGCTAAAAGCATCACTGATACTCAGCAGCTTTCTGTTTCTCAGTACCAACATTGCTTTCGTCAGATTTACTATTGATTCAACCACTGAGAGCGAGGACAGCAATGGGGATTGAAAACCACCTTAACTACTCAGTTCAAAGCATAGTGACCAGCAGCACATATTCCAGCTGGAGGTCAGTCACTGGTCTTGTGCCCCAGGGGATGATACTGAGGCTGAATTAACATCTCCACTAATGATGTGGACCAATGGGACAGCACGCACCCTCAGCAAATTTGCAGAAACATCACTTAGAGGAATGATTGACACAGTGGATGATTGAGGTCCCATTCAGAGGGACCTTAACAGGCTGCAGAAATGGGCAGGCAGGAATGTCATGAAGTCCAAAGAGAAATACAAAACCCTGCACCTGGGAAGGAATAACCCCATGCAGCAGTACAGGCTGGAGGCTAAACAGCTTGGAAGCAGCTTTGCAGAAAAAGACCTGGAGGTCCTGGTGGTCAGCAAGCTGACCAGCAGCCAGTAATGCCTCCTCATGGCACAGAAAGTCAAGAGTACCCTGGGCTGCATTAGCAAGAGCATTGCCAGCAGATCAAGGGAGGTGATCCTTCCCCTCTACCTGTGCCTTAAGTGAGAAATTAGGATTTGACATATTTGTTGACACTCTTCCCAGCCCTGTGTAGCCCAGTCAAATCCATAACTGAACCTGACAGTTAAGACCAACACAGATGCACAATCTTTCACGAGTAGCACTGCAAGACCATGGGTTATATAGCTCCAGACACATCTGGAGTGCTGTGTCCAATTCCGGGCTTCCTAGTGTGAGAGAGACAGATATGTGCTGCAGTGAGCCCAGCAAAAGGCCATGAAGACGAAGGGATCAGAGCATCTGACATGAGGGGTGACTTAGAGAGCTGGGACTAACCAGCCTGGAGAAGAGAAGGCTCAGTGGAGATCTCAATGTGTATAGATAATCTGAGAGCTAAGACAACAGATCTGGACTTTTCTCAGTGTTAGGTAATGACAGAAAAAGAAGCAACGGGCACACATAGAAATACAAGACATCCAAGACATCCCATTCAAACAATAAGAAAAAGCTTTTTTTACTGTAAAGGTGGTCAAACAATGGTGCAGATTATCCACAGAGGCTGTGAAGTTTCCATTCTCGGGATATCCAAAGCCCAACTGAACAGAGTCCTGAGCAATCTGCTCTAGCTGACCATGCTTGAGCAGCAGCTGAACTAGACCATCTCCAGAGGTCCCTGTCCACCTCAAACATTCTGTGAACCTATAATACTTTTGTTTCCATTACACAATATTAACAAATACAGTAATTCCTTTTATTGGAACAAATGTGTTTAATTTAAAAACTTGAGATTAAAACTACCTATATCTTAATCTCTAAATCATTACTTTCTTTGCAAAATAGAAGAAACTGAAGATTAGAAGGTCTCTACAGTGAAGTATAGATACGTCCACACAGATGCTAGATTTTTTCTACTAAATTTTACTGAGACATAGCACTGCCTGGTTAAAGACAGAATAAATTCACTATATCTGAATACTAAAGAACAAGGAGAAAAAAAAACAATAAAAGCAAAAAATATTTTCTTCTCCCTTCTCTTTGTGTTCTTCTGTGAAAAACGTTAATTCATGCACTCGTTTTGCATTCATAATTCTATCCTCCTCTCTCCTCTAATCTTTTATCTCTTTTCTTTCCTAAAAAACAATTGAACTTTGTTAGGACCTACCTAGGCTGACTGGTGAGAAGCAAATCAGGAAAACTTTCTCTCTGAGCTCTGGTATTCACTTTAGTTAATTGAAATCTTTCAGGTCTAACAAATCCACGTTTATGTCTCAAACTAGCAAGGAGAAAGCCACAGAAGCATCTTTGCACAATAAAAAGAAAAGAGCTAAATGTTAAGGCTGACAGGATTTGAAATGAACTTTAAAAAAAAACCAAAACACCCAAAACCACCTGCAAAGAGTCTAAAGTAGCCTCCAAGTATCAACATGCCATATTGCTTAAAAGGACATGAGTACTTGTACTTTGTATGGATACGTGGCCCTGGAGAGAAGGAAGCATTTGTTTCCTATGCTGGGAAGTTGTAGCTAAACCTCACACTCTCCATGGCAATAGAGAGTCTTTCACCACAGTAATATTTTTCTGTCACAGACAAAGTAGGCAGCTTTCCACTTTACTGTAAGATTCTCTTGATTTGTAGTAATTTCTCTCTTTGAATATTTAAGTAGCAATTTAAAAATATCCTCACACACCTTCATACTTGGCACATCATCTTTTCAACAGAAGAACTTCTAAGCTAGATTTGGCTGCTCTGGTCTATATCCAGTTGGAGCACTGGAAATTGAGGATACCCATGATAAGAGGTAGAAAATTGCTATGCTAGAATTCAAGCTTACACCTACTTCAAATTCCTGCCTGACCAAACACTTCTGTGGAAGAGACTGGAATCTTTTCTCAAATAAAAATAAGTAATTTTTAAAAGGCTAATGCTTTAAAGGTTAATGCTTTCAAGATGTGGGCTGAAACATATAACAGCCAGTCTACCAAAAACCTATAGCAATCCCTCCCATTTAAAGGCTTTTTTTTGAGATAAGATTTGCCACACAATAGGCAATGCTTGCCGCTTTGAAGTAACTCAGAACCCAAGTATTCACTAGTCTTACCAGAACACCCCTCCCTCCCCTCCAACAGAATAGCTCTTTGGGTCTTTTGTCTTTTCTCCCAGGCACTAGTCCACTGCAGCAGGGGGAGGAAACAAAGTGTTCTCCTTTGCTAGAACTGAAACAATGAAATTGTGCTCTTCTGCTCAGGCAGCTTTCTGCCAATGTAGTGACAGTGAACTTCACATTGGTCAAGTGGACAGAGGGTAGGATAACAACAACCATTTCACTGTAGTTAACTACAGGCAAGTAAGATTTATCCTGTTCTCATCTGTGGCACAGAGCAGTATTTACGAATCTTTTTCCCCACTAAGTAGTGTTATCGTAAATAATCTGGTAGACTTCTGCACATAAGTCCTTTGCAACCTGTGACTTTCTCGTAATCACTCTGCTACCAACTATTAAAATTCTGGAATGCCACAATATCTCAAAGTTTCTGTCCGAGGGTTCCTATGATTGTATAAGTCTTTGGTTTCTTTTTAAAATTACAAATTTAGTTGCACCAGAAAGCTTGAAAAATTAACTTTAAAAGATCTCAAAGGACAATTATGAAAATGTGTCAAAAGGGAATTTCTTTAAAATCAGCATATTTAAGCAAGTCTCAGCATTTTGAATATCTGGCTTCAACAATATTGCTTAGCTGTATGGCATAAGAAAATTGTGTTTCTCTAGAATCAGCTCAATACACATTTTAATTATTAACTAACACAGTTTGGAGACATAGGTCACTTAAGTTTCTAATTTTAACAAAAATAACATATACAAGGTTCTGCTATGTCTAGTATAAAAATAAGGGCTTAGCCCTATGAAGTAATTATTTCATCAAGTTCTTGGCTGAATCAGCAAAAATATGTTCCTCTCCTTGTGTTCCTGTTACACATGTATACCCACCCATTTTAAGAACGCAAGATTGCCCTCCTAGCTACATTATCTATCAGTTTAAAGAATGTAAAGAAAGTGGACATCTTCCGACTCAGCTGACGTCATGGATGAGGTCACAGGCAGGGCTGACGCTGACCGATGGCCGAGGTGCCACACGTCCTCCCAGCAGCCCTGGCTTCTCTCGGCGCTGTTCGTGGTGCTGAAACGAGATCCCCACGGAACGGACAGCGGCAACAGATTCAAGGGAAAAAGAAGCTACTCAATTCATTCTTCCGTTAATTAGAAAGAAATATCCATTTTGTCAGTTCTCCATTATCAACAAAACTTAAATGCACTTCCCACTGAACTTTGGAGAGCTGTAAATTATTAATAATCTCAACCTATGGCTCACAGCACATCCAGAGCAGTGGAAAAAAATCAGCTGAGAAAAAACCAAGTTTTTAAAAAGTCAAATATCATTGTTTCCACGCAGAGAAAGAAAAGCACCAGCAGAAATCATGCCTCTTGCACATGCAATAGGATATGGAACAAGAGCTAATGTATGTCTTCTTGCAGTCCAACATCACATCAACATAGCTCGAGCTTAGCGTACTTTAAGCTCTTAGGACAGAACACTCATCTAGCTGCACCAGAGCTTTAAATCAGGAGTATCTAACTTCTTTTGCACCTCAGTGTGCTCTTGGGGAAAGACATCCAGGCATTATAACAGAGGTTTGAGTAAAGTGGCCTATAAGTGTCGAGGAGGGGGGGAAGGCACTTCACATTACAACTTTTCTAGAGATATTATTATCCTCAACTTGTAAGACTTTATAATTGTTTCATGCCATTAATATTTTCAAACTGCCACAGCAAACAAAAATGTAGTACCAGTAGCCAGCAAAACAATCTACAATTCAAGCTTATTTATTTCCTTGAGTAGCATCTCCTACTATAGGACCTAGTGCAGAGAAATAGGAATTTCTGTTCATAACAAATGTTTCTGTAAAGTAAATCTTTACATAGGGGCGTTTAGGTGCTCATTCCCCCACTTCAACGTTTCTCTTCCCTATTTTTAGCTCAGAGCATTTGTAGACCATACTACAACAACCTGATCTAGTCAGGGAGCAACCTGATCTAGTCGGGAATGTCCCTGCTCCTTGCAGGGGGGTTGGACTAGATGACCTTTGAAGGTCCCTTCCAACTCTAACCATTCTATGATAACTTTTAAGAAAAAGCCAAGACAGGATATGATTGAAATTGGTGGCAGAAATGTATGCATGGAAGGAGAATACCATCTACAATAAGCTGATTTAAGCAATCCTTTTGTAAAACTTCACTTTTTCTTTCTATTCCAACTACAGCCCTATATTTTGGGCAGAAGTTTTTCCTCATCAGATAGCAGTAAACAAAAATACAACGATTTTTTTTTTTCCAAGCAAAATTTTACAGAGCAAGCTCACTAAGGGGAAAAACTGTACTTTAACTTGCACTTGAGTAACATCAAGCAGCCTTTTAAAACACATTCACTCAGCAAAGACTGCTTTAAAAATAACTGTTCCACAACACAAGTGTGCACTTCAAAAGCTAATGTACATGTATTAATGGAAAAACCTTGGATGACTACATGCCATAGCAACCTTTACTTCTAATGATACAAATGGCTTTTTCCTCTTAGACAACTGGTCGAATCAGGTGACTGCAAGAACACACAAGGATTATCAAGATTGTGGGCTTTTTCCCTACAGAAGAACCAAGTAACAGTTTTCTGACACCACTAATGGCATTTCAGTTCCTCTTAGACAACTGGTCGAATCAGGTGACTGCAAGAACACACAAGGATTATCAAGATTGTGGGCTTTTTCCCTACAGGAGAACCAAGTAACAGTTTTCTGACACCACTAATGGCATTTTAGTTCACTTCTTGCAATCTTTACAAATGCAGAATGCCAACCAGCTTGCTGAATGAAGGTTTCTGAACATTTCCAGCACCATATAAGACCCCCCCAAAAAATCACCAAAAACTTGAAACTTCTTCTAAAAATATAGAAAATATAAAACTACTCCTGATGTTGTGTGTCTCTTCTTTGGGAAGAGAAGTATAACATAAGCTGGAGCAATGCAAGAGTTCAGGCTCTTACTGGCACTATGTGTTCAGATTTGAAATAAATTTTCTGTAGAACTGCATACCTAAAACCAAAAAAGCCAATACAAATTAAAGATACTTATGAAAAGGAGATACTAATTTCATTAGTTGATAGCCATAAACATGATCCACGTTTACAGCTAAAAATGTATTTCAATTTCACAGCTCTAACTTAAACACATAAATATCAGCATTTTATACAGTCCCTGGGGAGAAAAAGCTCATAAAAAAAGCATTGCCTCTGAGCATCCCATCTGTTGCTCTACCTGCCCCAACATTCACTGAGCTTCAAACAAAATAGCATTTCTGTTTGCAGAAGGGGCCTCTTATTAAGTTCCCACTTGTCATAGCATCTTTATGAGAAGTCTGGAGGCAGAAGCACAGTGGGAGGTCACTGGCTTCCACTGGTGTTTACTCTGCCTTTTTTTTAAGCACAAAATTTGAAATTGACTTCTTCCCCATCCTATATCATGCCCTAGGCAGATGAAGTCCATCTGTCAGACTCAAAGACATCTGCAATCAGCAAGCATATTTGAGCTGACAAAAGGGTCAAGGCCTAGGAGCAGAGTACTTCTCACGAAGGGAATGTGGCTCTGAATTCGCAGACACAGTTAAGGAGAAGCTCTGGTGTCAAAGATTTGTGCTGCTGCCCCTGTGGGAAGGAAGCCAAACTAATGAGGAAAAATATTGAAAGATATTCCATTCTCCAGGCTCCCTCATGCATCCAGTTTTCTCTATTTCAGCCTATTAGTCTTCATTCTGTCTCTCCTGCAGCGGCCTTTGTCAGCACATGAATAATTAATGTTAATAGTCTCATCAACTTCAGGGCGTAGTGCAAGACTCATTGAGCAAATGTTGGTTGGGCTTGTCCTACCTCATGATAAAGTCTTTTCTTTCACATAAGAGATCCCACAGAAGAAAAACTGTGCTCTACTTCTTGCGTGTTTCTTGAACATATAAATTTAATAACTGCAAGCATTACATGTAGTACCTTGGGGTACATAAGTGTGGCCAAATTGTCTATTAAATGTGAACATCAAATGAATACCTAACACAACACTGACTGTAGGCAATAGCTGGGTTTTTTTTAATCTCTTTAAATCCGTAAGATTATTATTGATGTATGTATCATATCACAGTTACATTACACTGGCTAGTCATTACTTAATAAATTTTAAATGGAAAAATTAGTGGAACTGTTTTGATCATGAAGTATTTCTGCACACTCCCCAAACTGGTTTGTCCATTGAAGACGTTAGCACAAAACAGATGAGTGAAGAGAATGTTAGATCCAGTATGGCTGAATACTACTGCTAATGGTAGTACAAGCTCTCACTAGTGCCCTGTGTCTTTTCTACTTTTTAAACTTATTCTTGAATCCATAATGGAAAAAACAGAGTTACAATGGATTTTTTTTTTCTTTTTGGCTGTGACTGCAAATGACACCCAGATTAAGGAAGCACCAAACTCTACTTTCGACAAACAGACTAGCAAGTTAGGTTGCAAGAGGCAACTGCTACTAATAAAAGGAGACCAGTGAGATGTGTCTGGTTTTTAAGTCACAGTAAGCTTTCCTTCAAAGTGAAACACAATTATGGTTAACTGTAATACTTGAAGTTCTGTTTAAGATGCCCATTTTACAAAAAGACAACAAATTGTTGAATACCAACACAGCTGAATAAAACATCATATTATTCCCCAAACTATTGCAAATTATGTCCATCCATCTTATTAGAAAATCTAGAAAATGACAAAATGAACAGTTGAGTTTCATTGATTCTGACTTATGCAAAATAACCCCGGACGTAAATATCTAGCTCAACCTGCCAAGAAACAGAAAATTCACACTTGGCCACAATGAGAATACACAAATAACAAATTTCCCAAGTCTCCAGAATTTGAAAGTGGAAGTAATTTAATTAAAAAACTGAAGTTCCAGAATACATGAAATAAGGATAATATTTATGAAATATACTTCATGTAATACTACTGTGTCTTCATTGTTTTAATTTAACACAAGCATAACATGACCTCTAGGTATTACAAACCCATTAAAAATGCTTGAAAAAACTGTTTGCTTTAAAAGCTATCTGTGCTATTGGTGACGGTTTTCAAGCATGGGTACATTCTTCAATGTTGAGTAGAATGAGAAAAACTCTAAAAGATATTTGAAACCAGTCTAAACTCACAGCAAAACACCAAATCAATCTGACCAGATGGCTACCAATTCTAGTAAAAAAAGAGGAACTGGAGAAAATAGCACATTAACATATTTTTTTGCACTAAACTAGAACCTGCCTTGCAGTGTGACACACAGATATCAGATCAAGCACCACTCCAATCTGTTCCTGAACATAAGGCCTTAGTCAGGTCCTTTGTTTTGATTTTTGAGTCTTCACACAGTAGTAGGAAGAATGGACAAAAGACAGGTAACTGCTGGGCAGGTGCCCTATCAAGCACTACGCTTGCACTCACTGCCTGCAGCTCAGACCAACATTTGGGTTGACAGTGTTCCCTAAACAAGGGGACAATCCAAGCTCCCACTTCTACAGTGCATTACAATTCAGTTATGAACAGTTCACTCTTCACTGTCACAAGTATTTTGCTGGTTTGAACTGCTTCTTTCTTCCATCCTGCTACATAAATACAAACAGCCCATTATACAACACTCCATACATTTTGGTGACTTTTCCTGATATGCTTTAATTGGGTAAACTTGAATTGGCTTAAAAGAAAAAAAAAAATAATTGAGAGGTAGACCAGGAAATATATTGAAACTCACTTTGCCTGCTTAGTATATAATGAATGATGAAAGCATTAGCTTTAAGGAGATAATTAGTTTCATAGCCCACAACAGAATATTTACTGGGGATACTTCGAAGAATTTCTTTGAGTGAACTAATAAATTTTAATGAAGGCAAGTGTGATATTTGGGGTTATACAATTAAAAGCAAACATATAGCATATTTAGCAAACTGAAAACCTACTAGTTTGATGTAAAAAAAAAATATTTGTTTTAGCAGTATTTTGTCATTTTTAAAACTATGCACCCACATCTACTTTAATTAAAAGTTCTAAACCTGTTTTTTCTAAGTTTAATCAGTACCCATAGCATCAAAAAAGTAGATGTTAAAAATACAAAACAATTTATGAAATAGTCTAAATAAACAGCTATTTAGAAATAAACTAAAGCCTTATCCAGATGTCCAGAAAAAAAACACTACCACAAAAAACCTTACAATCTCACAACTCAGAAGGCAACATAAACTTAGAACAAAGGAACTTCAAAGTAGATGGTCAGCAGGATGCTGGTTTGTTGTAGACTGGGCCATGAAAATGAAGTGGCCAACATTTTTAAAATGTAACTGCAGATGATCAAACTTTTGGCTTTTTCCATCTGCTTCTAAGAGATATGAGACTTGTATTTCTTGTTACTACTTATCACGTACGCTGCATTGGAATCTAGCAAAATGCTATGCCAGTCTCACATATTGACTTTGAAAATGTTGAAGCAAACAGATGAGTCCCCACCCTGACTCCTACCAATGATACATTTGCTTTAACGTTCCTGCAAATATATGCCTTAATGACAAACAAAATGAGCAAGGGTCTTAAAACAGAGAATAGTGGCACAGCACTGGTCCTGTAGCTTCCTTTCTTTTTTTCCATGGCAGACAAGCATACTGTACAGTACCTGACTTAAGCCTGATGATTCCTACAGCCCAACAGACCTTTTACCAGCCTAAAGCAGCCTAGCAATCTGAAATTATTTCTCTTCCATTTCCCTGCAATACAAAGTAAGTGCCAGGCCATCAGAGTTTCCCTGTAAGGATGAGATTTTCCTCTGAATCCCATGTATTTAGATAAGCAAAAAAAGTGTCACAGTAGCACAAAGAGAAGAAAAATGATGCTAATTGGATATATGGAAAAATCTCCATACTGAATGAGAACTGTAAGACTTTATTATCTGAAAGCACCTGGTTCAAGTGCCAAAATATACTGTAGAGTATTCAAACACAACACTGACAGTCCAGCCAGGTCTAGTAGGAAGACAGGAGAACAACAGTAGGTGTTAGCACAGTTAAAGAGATTCAGAGGAGATGGATAACAGGAACAGCAAAACAAAGGCATTATAAAAAGAAAACATTGTGCTATCCTCACTCTATAAAGGTGCAAGTCTCTTGCCTGCATCCTGTTAGAATATTTACAGAATTCTAGTACAAACTTCTAAAACAGTAGCGTAAATGCTGCCATTTCCCCCTGCATTCATCTGCTGGTTAGGACACGCTGCCTTATTTCTGTAAATCCACCTATACCTGCTCCAGTCTGGCAGATACGTGGTCATTTCAAGTAAAATCTCCAGTCTCACTTAATTTAGCAAGGTTATCACAATCCTAAAGTCCTGTGCGATAATTTTGCATAGAAGGGAAAGTGGTTCCAAATCAGGCAGTTTACCTGAAATCATAGGATTTCTTCTTTAAGAGAAGAAGTCAAGCAATGTTGATTCAGGAATTACCCCCTTTATGGAATATAAGTAAAATGCTTCAAGCTCCATGTAACAGCACTGCTGTTGTGGATATTTTTCATAAACTGCCCATTGTGTCTGTATGGATGATACTAAGCCCTGTATGCTTTTTTTGGAAAAAAAAAATTGCATTCACTCTACCAGATTAATGACACTTATAAATAAATAAATATCTACAATTTACTGTTAACAGAAGACCAGCTGGAATCCTATTGTGGAGCTGAAGATGCAGCAGGCACTAGCAGAGATTGGCGATAGGTTGCCGACTCATTTTTCATTTACTTTGTGTGTGTTTTTCAGCATGAAGAGCTTGCAAGCTATGATGCAGCTATCTCTGTCCGAGTGTTATCTCGCCCTCATAACAGAAATCAGTAATTAAAGTTTAATATGCAGCATTGAGACTATCTGCATCTCTCAAGGGGCCTCTAGAAGGAAATTAGCAAAGAATGATGCAAGTTTGCTAGAAGGATTTGATAGCCAATTCTAATTTCATCAGCTTTGATTGGGAAATTGAAAAGGCACCTCTGGGGGCACTACCCATGTGTTTCCTGCAAGTTTCTTATTTAATTAAACAAGGCACATGGCAGATTTTGAACTTATGCAATGGAAACCCTTGCAATAGCCATGGATTTTTCCTGCATAAGCTCCATGCTCTATTTTGATAACCCAAACTTCCTAGCATTAAACACTGTCACACAAAGCTGAGCGGAAGAAGAGCAGACAGACAATTGAAATTATTACTGATTAGATGCCAAGAGGAGATTGCTTCTAATGCTGTGCCATGCCAGCAACTGAAGAAGATAAAGCCCTTTTAACTGAAAAAAGAATCAGCTTGTAACACCTTTTTTTTTGTGCAAGAGCAAGGGGGTTTTTTTGAAAGGTTATTCAAAACGTTCAAGTGTCTTGAGAGGTTATGGGCTTACAGAAAGCTCACAAATTTCAAGAACACCAGCTCTTTGAGTTCTCATTGACCTCAAGCGATGCCAGTTTCTTACTTGCATTATTTACACTTTGTACTGCTACCAAGCCACTTCTCTTGATGCAAACCAAGCAATGCCACCAAGTTAGCTTTGTATCTTGCTAAGACCTCCTCTTCTCAAGTGTTCCAGTGCTCTCAGTTTACAATGTAGTTACCAAAATAAATATTTCTGCATCCTGGCTAAGGAAGATGTACTTCACACATGTATTTACAGATTTTTCTGATCTGGCTAGCAAGAAAACAAAGAGGGTTATTTAGCACGTTTCACACTTCCATTTCTTCTCGTTCAGCCTCTGTTATTAACAACTCTCTGCTATGCATGACTACAAGTGGCTGCTTTCAGTAGCTAAAGTCCTCTACACAGAATTTAAAAATCAGCCTTTTGGCATGACATGAAAGGGATGTAGCATAGGGTCTTTAGGTGGTGAACTCTTTCACTGAATTTTCTTTTCTGCAAGCAGAGGTTTTACATATCTAGATTTCTGTTACCCGCTTCCATGTATTTCAGGGAAGAAGGAAATCCAGTTATATTACAGCTGTATTCTTTTCAAGCATGTAACAGTACTTGGAATATAGAGGAAGTTCTTGAAATAAGAAAGTGTAAGACAGATTAAATACACAGGACTGACTTCTAACATCTAACTGTCCAGCAGATATTACTCTATATTGCACCAGGTTCTTGAAAAATGAGTATTACTGCTGCTGCCTAGACTAGTAGTTGAACAACTGCCTGGTTTGGAAAGGACTTTGTACTTCTTGCGATGCAGATCCTTGGCTACGAAAAGCCAACTGCTAGTTCTACATCACGAAAACGTCACATTCCCAAGTAGCTCAAGTAAGAAAGTTTCAGGTGTCAGCTGCTAATCTGAGCAAATCAATGTCATTTTAATTAGTACTATAGGAATTTGAACAAAAATTGCCAGGTTAGCAAGTTTGCTTTTCTCTTGCAAGTCCCCATGCATACAGGCTTACGTAAGCTCAATTGAAGTCAAAGTACAATTTCTTTTTTAAAAAAATTTAAGTACCTTTCATTGGAGTCTTATTAATGATTATAATCACCAGGATAAGTTTTCAAAAAACTCAGCAAAAAACAGAGGGCCTTATGCCATTCTTTGCTTATAGTTACGGAAAACAATACAATACAACAATATACTGAGGGTGGTAGAACACTGGCACAGGTTGCCCAGAGAGATGGTGGATGCCCCATCCCTGGAAACATTCAAGGCCAGGTGGGATGAAGTGTTTCAAAAGACATTATCTTCCTTTCAGGCCTTTCTATCTCTCCCTTGTCCAGTAATGTTATTTTATTCATTTCTACCAGACATCTTCCACTTTAGTCCCATGATTTAGCTCTGCAGTATAGAGCATGGACTAAAGTAGTAATTTGCATAAGCAGGTGAAAAACTCAGGAAATTGTGATTTTTTTTCTTCTTTCTTGGCCCTTCACTTGAACAGGTATGTGTTTAGGACACTTGCCTCTAATCCCAAATTCTCCACCTTTCCTCTTATGCCTACATAAGAATTTCTAACCTGACACAATTAACATGATGCAAGTAAGTCTGCATAGCTTGGCTTTTCATGTCATCATCTTACCCCTTTGAATTGCTTCAGCGATGATGGCAATATATATTGCTAAGCCCCTTCTGTATTTGCAGGCTGTCAGAGTTGAGTGCAAGCTGAGGGGGATGGCAAACCCCATCCACCCAACTAGCCTGGGTACCCAGTGATCTGCCTGTCTTCAGGTATGTTTACTTTCTGTAACAAGTAGAGATATTTCATACCCTGGCAGTTAAAAATTTTGATCCCTGAAATTAAAGTTCACTAATTTTCCTTCCCCTCCCCACCATAACACAATATTTTCCAGTTAATGTGCTAGAATTGATTTCTGCTGTGTGCTTGCTTTACATAAATAAGTTACTTAAAATATTAGCCTATAAAATAGCTCGTCATTGTTCTTTCTAACTCTAAGGACCCAGCTAATCCTTACACAGATTTGTTTACATGGTGAGCCTTCAAGCTGGTGTAATTATCTCATTCTTCAGACTTGTTAACAGGGCATCACTGAAGGCATTAAAAAGAACTTGCAATAAGTGGTCTTCTCCACAACTTTCCCCCACTCTCTCGCCCCCACTTCTGGCAAGACTTATATTGTCACTTACTATTGCAGTATGTGAGGGGTCATTTTGTTAACATCTGCTTCAAGGACAGCTTTATGAAGGTGAAAAACTCCATAACCAGACGAGTCTACTAAAGGTGTAGACATACTATTTAACCAGCAACATTATAATTATCCAAAGCTTGCTATTTCAGATTTTTACTTAATGTTTGTTGATACAAGCTAGAAAAGATTAGTGGAAAGCTATTTTGTAAAGAGCAAGATGACCCTTTGTGTTCAGAGCTGAACAATAACAACTTACCCTGCGAGAACTGTGATGCACAAACTGTCTTATTTCATGCTAATTTAATAGTGAAGAGGGAGGGGCTGTACCACTGTCACTTGCTGAACAAATAAACTTACTGCTGAGTTATTAACAGTGTTTGAAATAGAATCCTTAAAACGCGTTTTGAAATTTTGCTGAAGGAAAGCTGAAGTTCCAACATAATATTGTCACCTGAAACTACAAAAACATACACAACATTTAAAAAATGGTTCTCTTCCATTTAAGACTGAGCAAAAATGGAATTTCCTATTGCTTGGGAAGCTTTGTCTCATTTTGATGCTTATCTCATTTCTGCAATAGGCTTTTCATGTGTCCCCTAGCAGCCAAACACATCCAGAACCAGAATTCTCTCCTGCTTATGGCATTGCCTTACCTATATTTGAATCATTAGCCCAAAGTAATCTGGTCCCTCTAAAATCAAATAGAGCCATCAGCAAGTCAGATAATACAAGAGAACCTAACCCATTGTCCTTAATATTGTGTTGTCTATGGACAACTCTAATGCAGCGTCACTACGCAACAGTGCCTAGTCAGTTCCCCCTGCAGTGACATGCAGGACTTCCTAGAAGAGCAACTACCTCTGGTTCTACAGGAGACTGGTTAACTTCTGCACAGAACTGGAAGTCCAGATCATTCCTTAATAAAATACAAAGATTATTCTCAGAGTAAGAGAGCGCCTTTTCTGTATAAACAGTGAAATAAAGCCTTTGCAAGCCTCCTGCTGCCAGGCACCATGTTGTGGAGATTGAAACATCTGAGGCATTGGCATTGTGAGGACCTGGCACAAAGTCTGACAATGAGCTACCATACTGTGGGTGTCAGGAGTGATGTCACATGTCAGGAAAACAGTATTCACCAGCTGGAGGGCCACAAATGCCAATTTTGACTATAAACTTTATTTTCAAATAGAGTTCACAGTTTATACAGGATACACTTCATGCCATCAGAGCATTTGAGCACTGCATCGAACTAATAGATGGCAAGTTATTTTCTTAAAACAGAGCTGTAAACATAACATGATGTATTTTCTTATAATCTTTCACAGTCAGTTCATCAAGAACTGTAGCATGTATTATCCAGGTGTGCAAGTAAAACACCTAATGATTCTTTCTGTATGCATAGTTATCCTCTGCTCTACTTTTGCCTTTAGACTCATGATTATTACTTTCATACTTTTAGTTCCTACAAATTTAATGCTCTTACTTCTACACATTTAAGTACATGTACATTCATGTCAATGGCAATTTGTTTATTTTAGCTTTACCAGAGACATTTTGCTCACTTTCGCATACCTTGATTCCTTTGTACTCATGCCACAACTCAGGAGGCAAAGAATACACAGGAAAGAATTGGTCAGTGAGTTTGTGATCTCACTTGTGCTTTCAAATTTTCACTTGGCAGGAGTGTAACATTTTACTACTGCTCTAGACTTCATCCTCTGTCTGTTTTATAATCATCCTTTTCTTCCAAACCATCGCCATAGTACATTTAATTAAGGTCTCCATTCTAAACTTTCTATATTAACCTTAGGAAGGTCTTAAAAACGTCAATTCCTTCATATACTGAATATGGAGTTTGACAGCCTTATTATGTGTATATATAGCTATATATACATTTGTATATAAGACTACATATACATTCTTTTGAAGCATCTTGGGAACATACTAATGAGACTTTAGAAACAATAAATAAGAGCTTAGAAGGTATTATTTTCCTAGTGTACTACAATTAATCCTGATCCACCGGAAAATGTCTGCCCAATGTGTTATCACAAATGATATCAATTCCTCCTTGCTACTGTAAGCTAGTCTGAAATTGCAGGCAAAGCAGGCTATAGGTAAGGAACTCTGCTGACACAAGCTGCTTATAGTAAGACTTTTAGAAACTATAATTTGATGTAAAAAATATAATTAACATGTTGCACACATTTTTTTCCATAAATTGAAAAATGAGGCAGTGTTGTTCACCTACAGTGAACAGACCTCATGCATTAATTAACCACTTCTTAAACTGTCCTTTTAGATTAATGGAGAAAATTCCACTAGAGATGAAAACTAGTTCACTAGAAAATAAAGCATCTGAGTGACAGACTTGTAATCTGCATTAAAAAAAGTGGAGGAGATATGAATGAAAGGACGGAGACATATCAGATACGTGCTGTCAAAAATCTCTTCTAGAACTTGCTTCACTTAATTCCTTTATAACACACTGACAGGGATGATGTATCATTTAGTACTCTAAAAGATTCTTCAGCAAGCGAGAAAAGTGATGAGCAGTTCTTTTGACCCTGGCACCCAGAATAATTATGATTATCTGCACTATTTAGCCTGAAAGGAATCGGACACTGTTCACAGTCTGTTAGTTAAGCTATGATGTTTGATAATCTATACGCACAAGTCATTGAAGGTCACTCAACCTTAGAGTATTTCAAACACCTTTAGTTAGCCTTTACTGAATAGTGAAGTGCCAGTGCCCCATTTCTATTGCTATGACACTATTGAAAGACTGGAACTGCTGAAGGATGAAAATATTTTTCCTTTTATGTCTGCTATGTAGAAATATTTGAATAAACCCAGTTGTTTGGCTGGACTGTAAATATGAAATACCTGCTGGGATATTGGAGAAGTGAAGACTAAGCAGAAGGAAAATAAAGCTGAAAAAATTAAGCTGATTCTGTGCAACTGGTTCGAAGTGTTAACAGACCACACACAGAATAAAAGAACAGTATAAGCATTCTTCAGCTACAACTTCACCTCAGTTGACTAGCAAGGGTAACCATACTGATTCTGTGTAAATGTTTTCAAAATAACAAATAAAATGCTAGCTCCTGGGTTGCATGAGGAAAATATTTTTTAAGTCTGAAGTCACAGGAATTTTACAGGCATTTTAAAATTATAAGAAATGTTTTACAAGAAATGGACAATCAATCCAGTAGCTTATGCTTACATGTAAGCAACACTTACACTTAAAAAATACAATGGATCATCTCTGTAGACCTACTCAATAGACTTACAAAAATTCAATTGGACTTCTGCCTAAAACAGAAGCAGCCATGGCATAATCACACAGGGGAGCAGAGAGGCACACCAAAAGAGCTGCTTTTCAATGAGAAAGGGCTACTTGATTGATCTATGCTCACTGAAAAGGACAATACCTTGTCTGGCCGCTTTGGGGAGCAGATCCACTGATCTTTCAGAGATGACATCTCTTTTTCACTGCTACATATGTGCAGAAAGCAGACTGAGTGGGCACAAGAGCGTCCATTCGAGACCAACTTTTGCACTCCAGATTTGAAAAAAACAAAACACAGAAGTGAAGTTAAAAGAGTACACAATTCTCTGCTGCTGCAATGACAGAGCCTTCCAAATTTTTCAGAAATCAATATTCTTACACTGACACAAAATTAGCACTTGAGAGCGGAAATTCAGTCCTCAGTATTGAATCGAGCCATCTCTATGGCTCGAGCCCATTTGTAGCAGCAGAAAACTCCTAAATGTACGATCTCTTTACAAGTCCATTTTAATCTTTTAAGACTGTCACAGAAATACATTTTCTTAGCTATTGTATAGTCCGCTTCTACACACACACACAAAAAAATCACAGTAGGAAAGATGCAGACTGCATCTGATTTTAAGAGACATACCTAACTCTCTAGGTACTTTTCTTTTTGAAGTTGCAATTTCTTATTTAGAAATCATCTTTATTACATGTCCAGCTACCAAATTCCAACATTTTTCATCCTTTTAGTCCAGTTGAACCAACGCTGAGATGAGAGCAAGTCTCTTTGTATTCTGCGTGTACAATCTCTAACAGCTTTGCTTACCAAGTTTTAACTACTGAAACCGTTGTGGAAGATACACGAAAAGCTCAGTAGCACTCAGATAGCCCTTATCTAGTGGCACAGCAAGAATTTCAACACAACCTCATTCTGAATACGTTGCAAATACCACTAAGAACAGTTTGAAGATGTTTTTGCTTCTCTCCAAAGCCTTAGAAAAGTAGTAGATAAACAGCTCTTTGTTAGGTGTCCCTCCCCCACCATCTTCTGTATATTAAGTTTATAAAAGTCTCAATTCTAGGATAAAATCCTGAGGTTATTTAAAAAAAAAAAAAAACAAACAAAAAAACCCAAAACTTTCCTAACCATATCTAAATTCTCAGCATTTGTTGTAATATTATTTATTTCCTATAAATGACCAAACTAAACACACACATAGCTGTGCTGAAGCTTTATAGTGGCAAGATGGTGTATTTAAATCAGAGGTTAAAAGAAATCAATACACAATTATTTTTTTATACTTTTATGTTATTCAGTTTTCCTTTGGATTTCTCTATTAATCTTGAATTAATTTTCTTTATGCAATGGTTATATGCCATTATTGGGTTTTCTATCTGAAATACTTTAAAAAAGAAACAGTATCAAATATTTTAATATATTATAAGGAAATCTAAAACCAGGCAACAGATTAAAGCTGCATATTTCATTTTTACAACCAAATAAAATTGCCTATTCCTTAGTTTAGCACAAACAATTCATGCTGTGGTAAAGAATGGTATAAAGACCTGTCAGACAAAGTTGTGGGTATTTCAATTTTTTGTCTATTTGAAGGGGTACATTTCCTGTTCTGTCAAGTATCTGTGATCACCAAGGAAAATATTAATGCTTCAGCATTTCTCCCACAGTGGCCATGCTCACCATGTCTGCATTCTTATTAATGAAAACCCTTCCATTGAGCTAAAATGAGCAGCATAGCTTGCTCCTGAAAATTAAAGACTAAACATATACTCATGACAACAACTTTCCAGCCAATCACCTTACAATAGTGTTGGAAAAAGAGGTTATGTAGATTCACATAAGTCTTCTTTTCATCATACAGGCAAATATTTTTTTTTTCTTTGTAATAGAATAAAGAAGGAAAAAGTTTGCCTGCAAGTATTCTTCAGGAACTGGTTTCTGCTTCTCACTATTGGTCCAAGATGCAGCTTCCTAGTGTTTACTTAACAGCTCATGGATATATTGATTGTTGATTCCCTTGATTTTGAAGAGTTTCTCACCTGGCACAGAAAACTGCCTCTTTCACCCCAAGTTTCAGTTAGTGCAAATTAAGAATGTAAGCTGTACTGAATAGTTCCCAAAGACTAAAAGACTTTTCCCCCAAACTTAGGATGGAGGAAAAACTCATGACAAAAGAAGAAAACTTTGATTTGTTTTACATATTCTGCTGTTTTTATCTGAAGTTTGATGCTTCTTTTCCCTCCTCATGCTTATTCATTAGTAGTAGTCTTCAGTTACCATCTCCCATAAAGTTCCTTAACATCAAGGGATAATAAAAATGATACAGGTAAACGTAAGATATTAAAAACCCAAAAATGTACCTCAGCACAAAGACTATAATTCTGCCATCCTTGCACTGGTCTGAATTCAAATCAGTTTGAGACCTTAAGCCAGGTTACTTTTGCATACTTACTTTCCACTCACATTTTAAAGAAAGGAACATGGCGATTAAATTCTTTCTGTTTATCAAGCACCATTGCCAGTTTTTTAGATCTGTAGACAGAAATTGTTACTTCTCATAGGTCCTAGAAGCTCCCTTGATAGTACCAGAAAACAGAGTTCAATGACAGCAAGTTTACGCTGAGCATCTTTTCTCTCAACTCAAATGGTGAGTAAATGGTCCAGAAGGTATAACAGTCACAAAAAAAATATGGTCTTAATCATACAATGGAACAGCAGACAGGTTTGCTTAAGTACAGCTTTAAGTCACAAACTTCATGTGCAAAGTTCTAACCCTGTGATTCCTCTAATGCCTTATTTTCCAAGTAAACTTCAGCTTGAGTATTACCAAACAACTTCAGTTGTTGACAGGGAACCAAGTAAGAGTGTTTAGGAATGTAAATAAAAACAAACTAAGAGGGAAAAAATATAAATCAGAAACTGAGTCAATATCAAGGAAAACTAGGGCTGTCAGCAGCAGAGACAAACAAACACAGAGCCTAAAACAACAAAGAGAAAACTCAGTTCAGAGTAGTAAAGCATTTGTGCCACAAATACTGTGAAATAGATCAGATTTATGTGAAGAACTTGATTTACTATCATAACTGCATAAGGTTTAAAGGCATCACAGGGAAAAAGTTGACTAGACAAAAGACAGATATCATCTTTAGTTACAGGTTTCAAGTCATTCATCCTATAAAGACTATGACTGTTAAAGACAGAGGGTATCAGGTTTTTTTCTTGTTGCTGTGACACTCTAAGTGAGGAATCTTTGCTAAGATAAAAAACTTGTAACAGATTACAATTTGAGGGAAAATATAAAAAAACTTTTGGACACAAGCCTTCCTAACTTCTTACATAACCAATCATAATTCTAACACATGACCCTCTCAAACCAAAGTGAGCCAATCCTGTCCTTTTGAGAATGACAAAGCTCCTGGGGAAAAAAAAAAAAAAACAACAAAAACAAAACAAAATAAACCAAAAAAACCCAGCTGTTGATATACTTGTTATTTCACATACTTAAGTGCAAATCTCAATTTATTTCTAACACACTGCCAATTTCCTTGTCAGATGTTACTGGTCATTAACATCTTCACTTATTTGAAGAACTTTACTATTCAGTTGCTTCCTTACTTTTCATATCACTACTTCCTGTGGCTTATTACTGGAATTAATGATCACTTTTTAAAGAAGGATTTGGCAATTACTTGTGACTTTTGAGTATGTATGATTTTTGACTAAGGAGCCAGCATGCAACAAGGCTGAATTTAGACTGTCAGGCAGTTGCATGCTTATCATTAAATTTCATAGGAAGCAGACTGGAAGCCTGATTACCAAGACTTATTGTGATATTCTGAAATCTGCTATCTGTCTTGTATTCAGACAACTTGGACAACTTTTTAGCCAATATCGGTATCAAATTGATTCCAAACTGGAACAGACAATAGCATAAGAGAGTCCCATATACATTTGGGGTCAGTAACAGAATCTTCCTTTCCTTCTTCTTGACTAACAAAGGTGTTAGGACAATTCAAAATCTTGTTCTGGCCTTATACTGCAACAATTGCTTCCCGATAAGCGACAGACAGCTCGGTAGGTGTACAGCGCCATTTCACTACCAGAGCTGCTTTATACTCTGACACATTTCCATTATTCTCTTAAACTCAAGACAAGATGACCCCTGGTTTTTAGAGAAAAACACTTCCAGTTGGCATTTATGGCTAACAAAACAATGTCTCTGCACACAGTACCACAGAAATATTGTTTTGCTTTTTGCCTTACAGAAGTGTTCGTTACAAACTGTCAACAAAAATTGCCTGGTTAGTGCTAGCAGCACAGACACACTCATGTTTCACTTTGCTGAGGGGCTTGCTGCATACCAGCAGAACTGTCTTCCTGCTTGTTTTTGCCAGGGGGGTTAAAGGAGGGCTGCCACGGCACCTGGAACCACTGCTGCACACAAGCCAGTTACATTCGGTTTAGTAGCTTGCTAGTTAAACTGAATTTAGAAACAAACATAAACATAGGTGGGGTTTTTTTCCTGTCTAGCTGAAATTACACGGGCATCTTGCAACCATAAACAAGGTACTGGTTTAACGACGCAGAGTCCTTGAGAGCATGTCGCAATACCACAGGGGCAAGAAGTTGCCTTTTTGTTTCAACACCTGTAATCAGATACCAGTAACTGCCCAAACAGAAACATGCTTTTGGGTATTCGTTAAGGCAGCAAGCACACGGACTACACTGCAGTCAGGACACACACTCCAAATATCTTCAGTATGACAAAAGGCAGATTCACTACACATGGAAATAAGGAGGCATCTTTCAATGCTTTTGTCATAATTGTGATTCAAGCTTTATTAGCCCTTCTAAATTCTTGCAGATGCCTTGTGGAAACTCCCACCTGCATTCACTAGTAGTAACTCAACACTTACTTGACAGAAAAGTCCAGTGACCTAGGAAATTAAGAATCTGTAATTTTAAATATGACAAGAGTTCTCTAAACTGTGCTAATTCCTGCAAACTTATTAACCTTAACTTCTCTTCCGTGTGAAACAAGGAAGAAAAAAAATGAAATTACCCACTGTCCAGTTTTTTTTTTTATAATGAGCCACATCTGGCATTTCCAGCACATCTGCTTCCTGCCTTCTCAATATATAATACCCTTATTCATTTCCAGGTCCATGAAGTTCCTACTTTCCAACCATGATGTGAAAACTGTTTCCAGGCAAATAACCCTCAGTTTTTCACACTGTATGGAAATACCAAGAAAGATTATTTCACACCAAAATAATTCCTTTCTAATACTCTTAACTCACCCACCTGCTGTAAATGTAGTTTCAGTAATTGGTGATACATTAGGAATCTCAGCAACCAATACATTTACATTATTTACCATCTAAAGTGTGATCACAGTTTCCAGGGTAAGAGAAATTAACTAGCTCAATATTATTGAAATCCTCCACTGATGGGGAGAATCAAGCAGCTCATTGAGATTACAAGTCAAGAATAATTTAATGATCATCATCATCCTCACTAGAGTCTCTATTATATCCCATAGGTTTTGTGTGGCACATGCATGCACCACATATTTAAGACATCAGAAGAAAAAAAAAACCCCCAAAGAAACCCCCCAAAAAACCAAAAAGCTTTCAGGCAGGATGGCTTGTTTCCTGAGCAACTCTGCCTCAAACCTGTGCAATGAAGGCTTTTTCAATCCAATTGTGCCAAGAGAGACATGAGTCACACCAGACACCACAAGTTTCCATCCTTAGAGTCAAGTTGGCCAACCTTTAAAACATTCAGAGTTTCAGCCCCTTACTAACCGGTTTGTGACTGATGACATTTAGGCACTTTTCTTCACCAACGGCTGACACTGAGGACAACAAGCGCAGCACAGATGAGGCACATATGCTTGTCCAAGGGCAGTCTGCCAGCCGCATGGTTCCCTCGAGGGACAGCAGCACAGATCTGTAATTTTTTAAGCCCCTGACAGTTACAGAAGGGCTATGCCTCCTCTGCTTCCGCTGGCAGAAATAACAAGACCTTTAAGAACAGACAAAAGCTTGAAAAAAGTGCTCTATATACTTTCCAGGTTGATTAATCAATACTTAATTATTTAGCAGATCTAAATGGCTATCTTAGGCTGGTACATACACAAAACATGTTATCGTGTGTCGATAAAGGCCAGCAAATCAGATTGCAAGCATGCAGTGGGGGCACTGCTGTGCAGAAAAAGAGAGTTTACTCCATTTGCTGCATTTCACCATTTCATTTCATCAAAGGTGTTTATGTCACACTTAATGAGATAAGGGACAGCAGAGGCCCCAACAGCAAGTCTTAAGACAGCACTGTCTGATAACTGTAGCAAACTGGGAATAAATACTGCTCTGCAGAAACCATTCTTTAAAGCCCTAATAAAGTAATAGTAGGCCTTTGTAGAAATTGGTTAATTGGATCATCCACGTTTTGTTCCAGGAGTAAAAATGTGTATTCCTATGATTAATTCATTAGAGTGTGTTTCTGCTGAAGTTAATTTGATAGTTCTGAATCGAGGCATCACGCTGCTGGGTGGCTATTGTGCTTTCGCAGAAATTATGTACTAAAGCCTCCCAGCATTTCTGCCTTGCTAAAGTTGCCCCAAATTATCTGTTCCGCCAGATGTAATGGGCATCTTGTTGATTCAGCTTGCGGCCAGCACAGCCATCGCTCCCCAGAGCTCCAAGTAATGGCCATGGCTGTTGATTCATAACAGTCCTTCTGAAGTGACAGGGATACCCAACATCTAAAATGGTTTTTCCAGGTCCTTTTAAAGTCTCCCCAAGCAGTGGATGAGCTTTCCTCCATATTTGCTTTACCTGAAAGGCTTAGAGAAATGGTGACACTGGCTCCCATCTAGTCAGTAGCTACTAAGAGGAACACGCTGCACTGCTGCTTCACAAGCCTAGACAAAACTCCAGCTGACAGTCCACCAATGTTTTTTTCACATAAGTTTTTGTGCTCATTTGGTTCCAGTTTGATCATAACCAATCTTCTGCTCTGACAGTCTCTCACCTGCTAGTGAACCTGTCCACAGGCTTTTAGGAACATGATGCCATATCCATATCTGTACTCATAACAGACACATCATCAGTAAATGCTGCTGAAGTGTCTATATATGATAAATTAGCTGCTTATCAGCTGTGTGAATGCCTACAGACACCAGGTACTTGTGATTCACACAAACGAGAGAGAACATGAAGTTACATTTCACTGTGGTAAAAACCCAAAAATATTTTACTGTCCACCTCAAACAAGATTATGATACCCTTTCCAGAAAGCAGTCTCAATAATTATGTCTTCTTATACCTTCTCAGACATCTAGATAAAAATTACTAAATATGAACATTAGTTATAATATTACTCAAAGGCTCATGCTGGAATTTATTATTTACTGTACTAGGTAGTGTATAAGCATACAGCTAGAAAATAATTGTTGCCTTGAGTAAACCTGTCTCTAGGCTGGGCTACTGGGAAACCAACAAATACAGATATAAGGATAAAACAGATTTAATGATGTCTCATCATGGCCATAAATCTTTAACCCTATGAAGTAGCAAGAAATTAGGGTGAACTATATTATTTACTAATCCTTAAGGCAAATTATAAGGACAGATAACTGTTTACCTTTCTACACATCTTCCATTCTTGATATCTGAAGTGTCCTGAACAAATACGGCTTTTCTTTTACCAACTTGTGCTGGACAGGAAAACTTTCCATTGCTCTCAGTTTATCAGCTTATTAAAACAGGATGTAATAATTAAATGCATACACATGCTTGAATGATAAATTTTAGTAATAAGAGCACTGGGACTTACTATGACCTTATCAAGTGGGGTTAGCCTGTCATTAATTCAGATAACGCAATTTATTATCATAATCTTTTGCTTACTGTTGTTGGGCATATGATTTATCCCAATTTGCATATGCAGATTGAGGTGCAATCATTTCATTAATTTTAATGCTTTTTCTTAATCCCATCAAGATTAACACTTTGTCTTAAAGTTCTGTACAACATATTAGCAACTGCCTGTTAATGTGTTATCCTAACATTAATATGGGTGAATTATAATGAACACGGTGCATTATTTTGAAAGTACTAGTTATAGATGAGAAATTGCATCAATAAGGCATACATACAATTATCTTTTTCCACATATAGATACTTGTATTGGCTAGAAATATTGTAGTTCCCGTACATGGCATGCATTTTTCAGGCAGGCATCTTGGGGACCAGCTATGACCACTGCCATAGAGATACTGTGCAGTGAGATCTCATGGCATGGTCATTCTGGCTGAGTAGGGCTGGAAGGCAGTTTAGTCACCGTCACCTCAGGCATTAGTGGAGAGATTCCTTGTTGCAAGATAAACACCAGCAGCACCAAAATAAATTCTTTGAATAATCTTAAAAGGAAGTCGAATAAACGAGGATTAATGAGAACAGAAAAGTTATTTTAAAGTCAGCTTTAACAACAGTGTAGCATCTTACAGATCACTAACAAATATTTGGCTTTCTTATTTTTCAGTAAGACACACAATGGCAGAATGAACCATTCATTAATACTTCAAAAGTGATGACTTACAGAAAGCAGACACTTGAAACTTTGTTTACTAAATACAGATTAGCAGCAGATCCGTCACACTAATTCACATGCAATATTCAACCAAATCATAATCTTTATTCTAATATTTACATTAATTTAACCTAAAATAATCTTCATTTTATATATGCTCTGTGCATACACAGGTATGTATTTATTTGAATGCAGGGCAAGTAACTACACTTCATTCACAAAACTAAGAATGAATGTGTAGTAAGCAGATTTTATAATTGCTGCAAGTCAAACTCAGATTATGTTATTTTCCTAAACTGCTGAACAGACATTGGGCAGGAATTTCAGTAATCAAAAACCTAAGATAGCTGTATAATCAATACAAAAGCCAAACTCACTTCACTGATACAGTGGAAAGAAAGTTTGATTTTAAGATTATTGGCAGAAGAGAAACAATAATGAAAAACTTTCAGGAAGTTCTCTCTAGATGTCTCCTTACATTATTTTACTTGATCAAGAAAAATAAAGTTTCTGACTGTATTGTTTGGTTTCCTACACTGCCATAGATTAGAATAAGCAGTTGAAAAAATCTTTTTCATTACGCATTTATATTGGCATAACTGAGTTCAAGATTTGACCCATTTAAGAGTATGCAAGAGGAAATAAATCAAGCACCAAAACATATCAGGCTCTGAGGATCTATCAGTGATAAGCAGGTTTTCATCAAGCAAGTAAATAAACATTATGTTCCTAGTTCTTAGAAACCTATCTGGAGATGCTTAAGGTAACAGATTCAGACCATTATGTTTTATTCATGACTTATTTAAAGCTGGTGCTATTTTCCAATGGGAAAAAGCAATTCTAAGTTTGAGTAATTACTATATTGCTCTGACCCTTTGCTGTTATTAGCCAGCTGTGATAATACTGAGGACTTTAACTTCACTCAGGCCTCCCGAGTTGAGGACTTATCTCTGTTACCTGCCCAGACCATTTCTCAACTCCTCAACTCTTTCTACCAGGGCTTCATTAGAATTTTAGCCAGCTAGAAAAACAGAGGATGTATAGATCACTGACATAGAGACAAGTACTACTGTCTGTGATTCTCACCTGAATGCATTTTTTGTGAGACTTTGTTTTCAGTTTTACTCCTTTTATTAGCCACATGTGTTCTTCATTCTGAGTTAGCATTATCCCAGAAATACTTTTTTATTTTTTAATTAAACCATCTGCTGCTACTGTGCTCACTTCAAAGGCACTCTGAGCAGATTGCTCAGTTGTGAGGTTCTGGGCAATGTGTAGCAAGGGTAGCTGCATTCTCAATATATTTTTGATATACGTTTATGTCATTGCATAGAAGCAAAAAGAACCGAGAACAGCAGTGTGGTATTGCAGAACACCTATACTTTGGAGGTATAGGACTGTGTACAAGTTTAACTCAAAATCTCTGTTAAAAAATTCTTTTGGGACATTTGGAAGAAGCTTTTAATAATATTGGTACTATTTTAATAGTGTTTCTTACTCAGTACATTGTCCAACAAAAACATACGAGTGAGAGCACACACATGCATCTCTATATGGCCTTGGTAAGGGAGAACATAATTCTGCAGACATGATTCTTACATCAAATTCTAGTTAATTTTGAGTTAAGCTGTGGCTTTCTTCATTCTCTTTCAAGCACATTTTTATGAGTACCAAATACTAGTCAAAAGGTTTCTCAGTACTCATATGTCTAGTACAACCTCCTGTTACAGGAGAGGCGAGCAAAGAACACTTCCATCATTTGGGCTACAATAATGCTTTCTACTTTACTTTGCCTTTTGTGACACTCATGCTCTGTGCCGAGAGACGTCCAGTTCAGAGGGGTGTTGGGGGTGTTGGTGTTAAATTAATTGATCCACCACCTGGAAGTTGTGCTGTATTTCTCATGATGTTTGTTCTCTGCTGGGTGTCCGTGAGTCCTGCTGCACCTGCACTCCTCTCCTTGTTTCTGCACTCCACTCCACTCTGCAGTACTCCGGAGTTAAAAAATATTTACCAGCCTAATCAGTATGCTGAACCAGGACAGTCCCGGCCCATTACAAGTCTGTTATTAACACCATCACTGGTGAGGGTGGTGCAGAGGCATCTGAGACAGCACAGCAATGTCTGCAGAGCAGACACATGAGTAATTAGCTCCTGGTCTGCAGAAGCCAATACGACTCTGTGCTTATTAGCACCAATTTCACCTCAGCCATGTCAAAACAAGTCAGCTCAATGCTTCCTCCTGCTGGACTCCAAACAGCACAGAGCCCTCCAGCCGCTGCCAAAGGCATGGGTCCTCAGCATCCCTGTTACCAGCATTGATTTTGTGCCCACAGTAGCTCAATGACCAATTTACATTGGATAATGAAGTTTTGTTCGTGTATAAATGGCATCGAAACTCCTTCCATTGAACCTAGAAATGCAGCATATAGCATACAAACTGTATTTAGAAAGGCTGATGAGCCTTTTTTGATCCAAGCACATGCAAAATCCTACTGATTAGCATCTTTTAGCATAAGATACAAGAAAAAAAATTGAGAACACCTAGATATATATCAAACTCCTCCACAGGACATGATGCCATACTGAAAGAGTATGAAAAGGATACATTTTCTACAGAAAAGTATTGATCTTTTTGATGTTAACTGCAAGCTTTAATTAAAATTTCAGATACTATTATCATGTCACATAATTAAAATAAAAAACACTCCTCAAGTTTAGAGAGGATACAAGCTTTATGGCTTGTTTCTGTTTTAAGTAGAAGCAGGGAAATCCCTTACAAGTGGAAGAACATTTCCAGCCACTGGAATGTTAAAGTGGTTCCTGTATTATCCTGAAAGGGAAAAACCCTAGTATTTGTTCCATACCATCCCGTGTGTTAAGTTTCTCAAGCTTTATGCCAGGCTAACTACAAAGAATCCAGGCTTTTCTTTTGTTCCCTCAATCTGAGATGGCTGTAAATGCTTTTTTTTTCTTCTGGATCCTCAGAAGCTTACACTATCCCCTTGCAGTATGTTTTATTTTATGGCCCTGTTATTGATTTTCCCTTTATAGCAATGTTTGTTTTCTGCTGTTTAAAATTGAGGAAAAAATCTGATTATTTCTCCCGGACTTCTTTTTTAGCATGGGAAGGTCTTCTGTATCTCCTTGCATACTCCATCGGTAACAGTCCAATAGCAAAGACTGAATTTTACTGTTAGGCCCAGACTCTGCCACTAGCAGTTAGGAGATGCTTACGTTCCCTTTCTATTTTCCATTATTCCCACATGTTTAATTTGTTTCTCAATATTCTTGAGACTTAAATGTCACAAACTGAAATAAAGATGAACTTTCTCATGAAAAGGCATTTACTCTTTTGAAAGGATATATGACAACGTTTATCTCCAGTCCAATTTAAACTGCCAAAGCAGGACATGGATCAACCATAGCAGGCTCTGCCTGGAGGACGACATTGGGCTGCGTGGCAGCCCCAGCCATTTGGCCCCTGTGCTCTCCAGTAGAATTACAGGAGCTCTCATGCATGACCTGGATGGGTCCACACTGACGAGTCCTGAATCAGAACAGGTTGCTTCACCCCTTCCTCCTCCCAGAGACAACCGTTTCTTTCCACTGACTACACAGTGAACTGAAACTCCTAACACCTACCTTCTGAATTACAACAAAATTAAATGCCTGAAGCACTCTAAAGCAGAAAAAAACTTCCTGTCCTTGCCATACACATAGGACTTGATTCCTATCAAAATAATATCCTTACCTTAACTGTCCAATGACAGATTGCTACAAGACTACAATCCGGATTAAAATTAGGAATTTGCTCTGGTAAGATGACTGAGCAGCCTTTGATGCAACAAAAAATGCAACTTGGAAATAAATGGAAGTTCAGATCTGGTTAGAAGTTTGTAGCTGAGGGCGTTTGTTCACAATCCTCAAATTATTTGAATTCAATTTGAGATTAAAAGTATGAACAGTTTCTCTGATCTAGATATTCTTTCATACACACAAAAAAATACATAGCTGAACCCCTTTATCTATAGAAGGGGCTACAGCAAAAGCAGACACATTTCTGCAATCCTGCCAACACAAGTTTCTCCTCAGCAGTGAATATCTTACAGAAGAGTTTTTATTTCATTGCCCAAAGAGCGCAGGTTCAGAGAAATATTTTCCAAAGCTAAATGTTGTCTCTTTCCCTCCCTCAAGAAGCTGCTAAAGCCAGGAGGCAAAGCAAAGACCAAAGCTCACTGTTTAACTGGAAGAATACAACAGCACAGGGCACAGTAGTTTGGCAACTGTGACATGAGTGAAAACAAAACACCTCTTTTTTTTGGTCAATTAATGCCTTTGGCTAGTGTGCACAGGCAGTTCAGCAAATGTATTAGTACTGGGATTAGTGCACGTGGCTTTGGAGTTCACTGGTGTTATTGCTGTGATTCTGCCTAGGAATTGGGAGCCTTTTCTGCCAGGACTACACGCAAAAGAAGAAACAGAGCAGTTTAACGCAGCAATGCGATGAAGCGACCCGGCCCACAGGAGCACGCCCTGCATCCTCACAGCAATACGGACCATGTAGGAATGAGGCCAAGCACAGTGGAGGCAACCTGGGCTCCAGCACCAGCACCCCCAGGTCACACACAGCACAGCTACACAGAATGAAACTCTCCATCTAGGGAGCAAGGATAGGCTGGAAACCAAGTGTGGCGGGCAGCGGTCTGCACCGAGCATGGGGAAGGGGAGGAATTTGCTCCTCAACACCTGACTCTGCAATCAGAAGCGTACTAACTGGTAGTAGATTAAGCAAAACTTCCTGAGAGTGCTTTGCTGACAGATGTAGCTTTTAAGTTGGAGGTGTAAGAAGAGTGATTCTGAGTTCATTTATCTAGGGGTTGCTTCTAGAGAATGGACAAACCCATTTATCAAGTGCATTCTCCATCAAGATAGCATCTTAAAGAAAAAGTAGATTATCCTCTACAGTATCTTCATTCAAGACTGGTGCCAATTTTATTTTCACCTTTTAATTAATTAATCTTTTTCCAATACTTCCTTAGTTGTATACCTTTTCTCCTCCCAGGGCTTAGGGAACTTTATTTTTTGTAGCTAACAACATTAACCTGACTGGTTCTTTGTGAGGAGTTGCTGGAATAGAGGTTTTTGAGTTGCTTGCAGATACTGCCATTATTAAAAAACTCAAAAAAAAAATAGTAAATTTTACCAAGCAACTAAGCAGAAGAAACAGCTGCCCAATGGAAGTGTCAACTAAAGTCTGTTTAATCAACAGGGAGAGCTGGCTGCTAATAAGGGGAATTTCCTTGAAAATCCCTGTCTAGCCTCTTCACACTGACAACTTAGCACAGCGCACATCATTTTCAGCATGCATACCCTTACCAACCATGAGATGATGGCATGATTCATATCACCACATAATGTGGTTAGCAGAGGTACAGCTGATAAATGAATAATCATAACTGTAGCCATACAACGTAATTCATGGTAGCTTGAGAAATATGTTCATCAGCACGTACGGATTTAAATGACTGTGTGATCCACAAACAATCTGAAAAGGGAAAACACACTGACAGGACACTGTAGATGCGTTATTTGTAACAATTGTTTCATTACAATGGCAGCATCTTCAAACAGATGAAATGATAATGAGTAGTAAGTGAATTTTATATCGAAATCTTAGAACTGGACTTCAGAGATAAGCTACCAGCAATTTTGAAAAGACTTTAAACACCTTAAAAGATTTTATATTTCTTTAAAAATTCCCCCTTAAAACCAGAAACAAAAGTTCAATTTTTTCTTTTGATCTGCATAGATTTTAATTTCTCTTTAATTCAAATGGGCTCCTTTCAACTTTGAAGGATATGTGAGTGCATGTGTGTATACAGAACATATAAAATATATATTAGCTTGTCTGTAGGCTTCAAAAAGAGCTTTAATTCGCTGCTGTTTCAAAAGCCTGAGGAGATACCATTTAGTAGGTTGAGAAGAGTGGCAAATGTGACAGCTTGCACATTTGGGCTCTGGAAAGAGTGCAGAGAGGGAAATAAATGGACATGAGATCAAGTTGCTGAAGCCAGTAATCCTTTCCCCTCACTCCTCAGTTGCTGCAGCACAGCTGCAGTCCCCAGTCTGCTACAGAAAACTCAGGCAGAGCAAGGTGCCCAAATACCACCCCACCCAGTAGGCAGAACAGGACACAAACAGCTCAAGCCAGCTCCCTCCTCCTCAGGCAGACTCTGAGCAGAGCTACCACAGCCAACACAGGCACCAAATCACATTCACAGGACTTGAAAGAGCAGACTGAAGAGAAGATCAAGCACAGGGAACTAGACTCAGCAGCCTACACACTTCTTTCTTCCCTAAATGAACTCGTGTATACAACCGGAGGATGATTGCAATTGACTTGCTCCTGCTTCTTTAACTTTCCAAACCCTAAAGTTTTATTAAGAAATTATTTCAGTCCTGTAAGCTCTCTAGTAGCTTGAATTAAACTCAATTCACTAAACATTACCATAACTTTACATTATTGGTAGTTGCAAAACCACAGAAAGATAAAATACGGTTCCCTGAAAGTTTTGTATTGTGAAGGTCATATGTTCAACATTAGTAATTATGATTCACTTCAGGATGAAATTGCATTATTTTAATGTTGCTAACTTTTTTCCTCTCTGCAGTATGAAGATTCACTCAACTATTTCACTGGCCGTTAACGATAGCTGTTCTTTCAGTAAGAAATAATGTACTTGCATAATCTAATGTGTATGGAGACACTAAGTAAATCATTATCTGATGTACAGGACCATTATCACTGTGTGCCATAACAATCAGACTTAATGAGGCTTTCTTCTTGCCTCCTCTCTTGACTGCCACCACCAATGTTCTTTTGTTTACAAAGTTTCTCTATGCTGATTGTTAAAATTACAATCCATTCTTTTCCCACAGTACACCATTTATATTCAGTAGCTGAGAAGTAGCAAAAGGGCATTTCTGTTCCAAGGCACAAGGAGTATCTTGGATAATCTGTGTATAATGCATTTTCTGCACTGGCTTGGACAAAATCATTAAAGATTTTAGTATCTCCTTGCCTATTCTGCATGGCACACTTCAAAGGCTCCGTGTTGTCAAATACAAACATGCAAAATTGGAAGGCAGTTACACAGGCCCCAGAGATGAACCAGGACCTTCCTGTCTACCCAAGGTCCCAGTTATCTTGGGTCTTGTTTTAAGTATGATATTGTCTTTATAGATTCATCTTTCATTAAAGCATTCTGAAAGAAGGACAGCTTCACTATTTTCTCCAGTACAACAGGAGATGTATTATTCTTATTCTAACTTTTACAGAAACTGCATAATTTCAGTTAGAAATGTAAGAATGGTTAGGTCAACCATTTTTGGATATTAGTCACACAGGTTTGCACCTTAAGAGCTTCATGTTCAAGCAAGCCCAATATCTCAAAGCAACCCTTAATTGAGACATTATCATTATCATCACATCACAGCTTTAAATCAGTGCCAGCTGGACCAAGATGAGGCCTCACAGGGCCCCTTTGAGTTCCAGAAACTGAGTGGATTGCAGTTTGCAGTGAAATACAAATGAGCTCAAGAGGCTTAATATTTCACAAGAAAAGTAAGTTACAGTTTTAGTCATAAGGTGAACTTAAAATACCCATGACAAAATCCAATCTGAAATGCAAATACAAAGCCTGTCATCTCCCAAATTTTAAATATCAAGAACGATCTAAAACTTACAGCTGTTCCCTGAAAGTCATTATACTTATTGCTATATTAAAATTAATTGATTGAGATCTGAGTTTCAGGGAATGGGATTTTCAAGAGTTATGGATGACCTCAGATTTGCTATAAGCAAAAGATATAAATAGTTATCTAGAAAAATAATATCCTGAATACATCCCTTACAGAAAATGAGGCTGATCAGAATCACATCCTGTGCAGAGAAGTAGTTTTTGTCATACAATGTTCTCAAACTACAGGAAAGTCATCAGCCAACCTTTGTTCCCAATTAAGTAAACAAAATCCTCCATGTTTTTCACTCAAAAAAAAAAATCAAAATAACTAATACTGTAGATGGCAAAAAAAGGACATGAAAAACATGCATAAGCAGTTATTTCAATGTTTGCTTACTTAACTACAAATGATACCAAGCAGGATCATTCTCAAGTGGAGCGGAACGCAAGAAAAACTTCAAAAGGAAGAAAAAAGCTGCAACTCAAAAAAGATAAGTGACATGCTGCTCTAAGACAACAGGAATAACCACCTACAAAAACACGTACTAGAAAACAACTGACCAGGTACTGTAGAAAAGGATCCAGAAACAGAATGTGAGCAAAGTCAGCGTTGTGAAAAGGGCAAGCAGTCCATGTCTAACCTACAGGACACGAAGAAATTGATGAAGTCTTACCTGAATTATTATATCTAGTTTTGGATACTGCCTTTTAAAACAACTGAAGACAATTTAGAGATGAGTTCTCCAATCACTGTCACTACTCTTCATGTCTGAGAAAAATCTGGAAGTACTTGATCATTTCATTTAACAGAAAAGAACTCGGTTTCTCCAGTGACTTTAGTGTAATTTGAAGACAGTAATCTATTCTCTACTTCCACAACAAACATGACTGCTAACAATTCAGTTGCAGCAGAGGATTCCTAACACGAAGTTAAACATTAAGCACAAGAGGAGTGGAACTCTGAGGAGATTGCCTGAAAGACAACTTTCTGGAAAGGCCGGGCTTCCATCAGTAGAGATTCTTAAAAAACAACTTATGCAAGTATCTGATGGATTTGACGTATTGGTAACTATATCTCACAAGAGCAACTCAATAGCCAAAGATCTTTAAAATGTTAGAGATCTTTCATGAGAACAGTAGGAAACAAGTGGAAAAGAAGAACAGATTTCAGCCCAACACTGCAGCACCGGAACCAGTTTGGAGCACCTGGGGACAGCAATCAGGGCTCTGGTAACTTTGTTCTTGAAGTAAGCACGCCAGAAGTGACTAAAAGTTTCAATTTCTAAAGCTGGCTTTTGTGAGAACAGATGTTAAACTAGAACAAAACAAGGCAAACTGATGTGCAGCATGTGACAACAGGCATCACCACAAGTCTTCCCCTTGCCCGCTATGACCTTTCAGAGTACATCTCAGATTAACTCCAACCTTGCTTTTAATGCAACAGCTGCTAGTAACTTTGTGTTACAAGAAAATCTAAAATGTGTTTTCCTCCCACACAACAAGCTACAAATCTCTATTACAAAATACAGCTTCTATCTCAAACATCTAAATTAAGAGTTAACTGGGTGGGGTATTGTTGGTTTTGGTTGGGTTTATTCTGTTTAAAAAACCCAACCTCTCCTTTCTGGTGAGATTTGGACCTGCATGCCTTGGCTATGTGCTTTAACATAGAGCTAATTTTAATGTCCTTCGGACTTAATTTTGGCATCTGTTAAACAATGCAGCACTAGTTTATTTAGATACTGGAACTGTTGCCTGGACAGGCAGTAATTTAAGAATATGAGGATTTCTTCTGTGGCCCCCAGTACAATGTTAAACTCTGTTACAAACAAGTGAAATATATGTTATTTGGATAAATTACACAGATGATTCCATCTGTGCTACACTGTCTTATATAAACAAGATTTCTAGTTTTCAGTATTCCTTCAGATAAGTCACATCAATTACTGCTAATAATACTGAATAAATGGATTTAATATGTTAAAATATGAGTTCTCTGATCAAATTTAGAAAACCCAACACTTACTGAGGATTAAATCTAGGGTTCATGAAAAAAAATAATTTTCATTTTCTCAATTTTGAGCCAGAAATCTAGATTCAGTATAACGTCAGTCTTGTGTAAAGGTATGCTTAATCTGAAGGGAGATATTTTTCTTCTGATGCTACAAAGCAATCCAAGTGAAGGCATCTGTAATAAGTTTGGCTAGATATGGAGACAGGCATGCTGGAGCCTGGAATTGTAAGGAGTTAACCATTTCACTGGTGTTATGAAAAAAAGAAACTAGACAATTCTGTTCTGCAATGAGGCTCTGAACCAGCTAAGCCTCATGTATCACATTGATTTGTTATGCTCGTGACCATCAGCTAAGTCCTGGGACTCTATGACAGCCCTGTCCTGCTTCACAGGCATTGATCACTCCAGCAGGTATCTGTGCTTGCTGGGGAGACAGCAAGGGGGTGTTAAGGCACCCACCTGCTTACACCTGTGGTAGTCACCATCTTTGCTCAAGAGCTGTGAAAGAATAATCTCTAATAGAGAACTCCAAACGATATTGTTCAGAGTTGCATAGAAATTCTCCCCCCTCACCATACTGAGAAACACAGGACTGTCAGGGACAGCAAGAGTTAAGGTCAGCAGGTTGAACAAATGCACAAGGCAACTGTGCTGGGGGGTTTCATAGCTTTGCTGCTCCATGCTAGGGACAAAGAAGGTGTGGAATTGTTTCTGAAATTACTTTGGCTCAACAGCCTGTCCATTGCCTCTCCTCCGGGTAATCTTGAAGCTTTGCCAAGATGTTATGTTCTTTGATGCAGATCATTTGTGATGATGAATAGTATTATGTAAAAGTTGTATCTTTCCCTTCTGCCTTTTGATTTGTAATATGAGAGATCATAATGTGGATTTAATGTTATGAAGCCCAAGTAATTTAAATCTTTAAAACAGCTGAACAATTGAGAGTTTCCTATTCAAAAGTATGAATATTGTGAATCCAAAAGGATGGTTTTGATACAAACATCTTCATCTGCTTTACAAATACAGTTTAAAAAAAACACAAAACATTTTTCCTCACAGCAAGGAAAACCAAGAAACACTTTCCCATCAATAAATAAAAATAACTAAACTTAAAACTTAGCATTTTAGTCTTTATTTCCCCAGTGCTTCTATCTGACACCGATTGCAACATACTGAACTTTCACATTCCCCTCTTTTTGCCCACTTCCTATCTTTCAGGCTCACGCTTATGTACATCTACAGTGTTGAGTACTAGAGTACGATCCCTTGCTTTTTTTGTAGGGGATATGCAGATAGGCTGATCAACAGCACAAGATAAAATCGCACTGCCATTCACCACTTCAGCTGGCCAAACTACAGTCACTTACTACTAGCCCCTAAGGGCTAACTACACACAGTACTACGCTGTGTAAGCAACAATCACAGGCTGTGAACCATCACACCACCCCGGCAGGCAGGCACAGGGCTCTTGGATCTCCAAGTTCCCTTTGTTCCCTCAGACTTGGTACAGAAGTCAATTACACATTTACTGATAACGTGGCTCACCCTGCCAGAAAGGGACTTCCATTAATATTACATTGAGTATCAGAATAAATACACAATAAAGGCAATTCTGTGGTTACAACCACCATACCTTGATCCCCACTTCTCTGAAAACAACAGCAAAAGGTATCTATAGCAATAGCAAAGTAAAGAATCACATGACAGATCTTCAGAGAAAGCCAAAGTGCTTTGAAAAAGATCAGTTACTACAAAATAGTAGTGCACCGCTGTCAATCTTCTACCTTTCTTTATAGTGAAAAATGAAATATAAATAGCCTTTTGCAGTGTATAAGAGTACTTTCAGATTAAGGGGAAAGTTTGCAGAGAAGCCTGAGAACAATTTGACTGACTTCCACGAGCAATGCAATGTCATACATTCAGTTTCGCAAGGCAGGGATAAATAACAACCATAACACCATCACTTCCAGAGCTGCTGCTACTACTTTGGTCAGCTCTTGAATACACAAAACATTTAGGAACCAAAGACAAAAGCCCATAGAGAAGCCCTTTTTGACAGCCATTGAAAAGGGGAAGAATATTTTAAGACAAATAGGAGAGAAGAGTAGAAAAATTAAGTATTTTGCTTTTTCCTTACAATGGCCGCAAAAATAACAGAAGTCTGAGAAACAAGAAAAAGGTCATTGAACCACTATTGCCTAAGAAATAGAGATGTCTCATTTCTATTAATGTCAACACAAAGAAGCCTAAGTCTCTCAGGCTTTGCAAATGTCACCAATGTTATTATCTAGTTGTTGAATATTATCAGCATGCTCAAGGTACATATTCTTCTAGATGGCTTTATGCTGATCTTGCAGAATAAGCCCAATGAAGCATGAATAATGTGTGAATTTATACCATCATGAAAAGTGCTCGTAACTACTTCTTTCCCTTGATATCTTCATAAAAAGATATTTCATTAAAGGACATTGAAGATACTTGTCCAACTCAGATTCAACTGGAAAGTAGAATAGCAATTTTGTTGAGGGCATATACAAGAGGCAGAAAGAAGCTAAACTGCATGCAACATCCAATCTGTGTCAACTGGAATCACCAGTAAAAGGGACAAGAGCTCATCATCTGTGCTCGAGCATTTCTGTTCTGGGCCATCCACCAGCAAGCAGAGCTGTGGAGTGCTGCAATTCAGTAGCAGGACCACAGAAGCCTGAAAGAACAGGGCAAGGCACCATAACCTGCCACTTCTGTGCTCCCACATGCTCACATGCAGCTCGAATATCATGCATCCATTGGTTTTGTACAATTTAGACTACTTGTTCATCACCTGAATGCCTTTTTTCAGTCACCTTTATATAACAATAATGAACTTGCACACTGGGCAGGACAAAACTAAGCGCAGGTGGTTTGTTTAGAATGCCAAAAACTGCTTGAGATTGATAGCAACAAATAATTGTTATTTTAACCTCCTTGTCCTATTCAGAATTAGTTCAGAATCTCTGCAAATCTAAAAAGAATATTACAGACTGCAGAAAAACTGAATGCTAAATTTCATAACAATAAGACACTACAAAATAAGTATAATTTTTCTCTTAAACTATCAAAGTAATTTAAAACCTTTAGTGAGTAGCTTAATAGACAAGAGCACTCTAGCTTCAAATGGATTTTAATGGGAGGGTAACCACAAGAATAAAATCAATTAATGAATACTATAAATAGATTAGTGAAAACTCTCAGCTCTTTTTCTTTCCAAACATCCTCCTACCACACCACCCATGGAACCACTTCCAGAATAATATGATAAAACAGCCCACATAAGAAATCAAATACTGCTACCATTTGGAGTTCTCAGCACTGAATTTTCTGGAAAGTTTATGCAAGTTTACTTCCAGAGAAGTGGAGTGTTGTAACTATGCTAACAATACATGCAACTGAAAAATATAAGTAATACCAATATTTGGAAGTATTTTGGCTGCATTTGTAATGTTGCAAGTGACATTACTTGAAAGTCAAGCTTTTTAGGAAACTTGATCTGACTTGCTGAGATGAGCTGTTTATAAGCTTTGTCAAGCTACAGCCTCTAAAAACACTAAATACTTTTGAAAACCTTGACCATAAGATATCAGTTGCAATAAACCTCAAATGAAATGGTGAGGAAATTTGTACCCTCTGTTGTTTACCACCACATGTAGCCTCCCAGGAGAGGGCATATTATTTCATACTTCAAGTACTGATGACCACACATGTGCCTCTTGTATCTTTGGAGTGGTAAAAACTGAAAACATGCTTGATAGACACATTTAGAAATGAGAGAATATAGTTCTTCCTTCTCTTCAACTTCCTAAGAATGAAAAAAGTGTTAACAGATATATAAATGCCACTGTTGACAGAGATCACGATGCAAACAATCAGGTTGTGATTTGATATGGAACAATGCCAGATCAATAACCAGTATGTGGGTGTTGCGTCCACACAAATGATATTCAAAAGTCTTTCTACCATACTAAAGTATGGCTGAAAGATAGATCTGACCTCCTTTTACTGATGTGGTTGTAATTATACCGTGTCATCTGAAGAACAGACAAAGGTCAGTCTTAGAGTATTTAACCAGTGACCCACAGCTGTATTTCCCTTTGACAGTCTGTCAGGCATGTTGGAGAAATCAGTAGTCATTCTCAAAATCCTGGAGAGTTGCAATGTGAAAAGAGAACGTGACAGAAGGGACAAGAATGGTGTTGGTAACATGTACACAGCCAAGTATATCAGATGTAAGACTTAGGATTCTATCTTCTGTTGAGGCCACTAGATTCAGACAAACAGAAAACTGCCATTCATAAAAAGTATGTGTGGTGGAATTCCATAAAATAGCAATTATAACAAAGCTGTACAATGTAAGAACTAAGCAAAAGCAGGAGATAAATATCTCTTCCTACATGCTGTGTTCAGGTAAGGATTCACTTTTCTAGCACCTATGTGACAACATTGTAACCACGGAAATAACCTGTGAATGTTTATCCTCAGAGATTCTCTGATTATACGTCACAGGTGCTTCATTTGTAGCCTTTTAAGAACATAAGTTAAGTTGTGCAATTATTCCATGTTTGTTCTCTTAATTGCTTCTATATTGCTGCGTCCTCAATGACGCAATTCATGCACTCCAATATTGGAGGGAGTCATGTCACATAGAATCATTCACAGTGGAAAGTTCAATAAAGAGTACCAAGGAATAGATTTACTCAGTATTGCTGTGAAGAGAGGGAGAACTAATGCAGATCTCGCTGATATTCATCAGGTCAAGTTAAGGCTAGGAAAAGTCAGCTACAGAATTGGCTGACTTTTCTCAATGTCTCTACCAAACTTATTCATATATCGAGAACTTGCAGTACTTACAAGGAAGTTTGAATAACTAATAATTTGTCAATTTGACTAATACAAGTTTTCCATAAGACATATCAATGATGGTGAACCAGGAATTGATTATCTACTGAGGTAATGGGAAGTGTGAGATCAAAAGAAAAAGAGATGTCAAAAGAGGAGGCAGGTCCTAGGAGAGTGCCTGAGGACTGACTCCGCAATAGCAACTAGGGCCTTAGCAGCTCTGGGCTCCCCACCACAAGCTAGTGGGAGCACTCATCTTACCAAGCAGCATGCCCTAGGCACTCTAGGAATCCAGACATTGACTGATTTAGAAGTCTGAAGAGGGAAGGTTAAATTTGAAACAGCAGATGCGCCTACAGAGAGAACAGACCTCACCAAGCTTTTGGCAATGTCTAAATACTAAACTACCAATCTAAGAGCAAGGCATGTAAATTCTGGTTAGAGTTAACAAAGACAAGAGCAAGAAGTGCACGCTCTCACTGCTGAGATCAGATTCCTCTGAGGTGCTCCTCCACCTCCGTTGCTTGTAGAAGAGATGTTGAGGACACTGGGAACATTCCCATCTGCAATTAATTCTTTGCAGTGAGTATGCCAGAGGGGCCAGAGCAATTTGAAGCAAGCATACAGGAAATACTAGACAAAAATCAGTAAGTTAAATGCTCGTAATTCAAGCTGAAGTTGAGAAACTAAGTCCAGACAAAGAATCTGTTTGAAAGGCTCTTGCAAATCAAATTAATAGCAAACTCTAGGCAATATCTAGATTTTTAAAGTCATATCAAAGCATGAAGCAGCAGCATCAGTAAGCTAAGCATTTTGGAAAGCAAGCAATACAGATCTGAGCCTGTGCTTGGTCTTCCTCCTAGGCACATCATTCAAGACAAAGAAGAGGATAATTAGCAAGAAGTTCGCTGGTTATAGCACATGTTTGAATGAAGCAGCAGTCACTCAGATGAGTAAATACCTACTTTACTTCTGTTTTCTCTAGAGCAGTTAAAGATTCCTCAAGACATTACTGTACCTATTTGCCTCTATATATTCTACAGACAAACAACAATGAAAAGAAGAGATCTTGCAACAACTGAGGAAACAAACATTTGGAATGAATTAAGATTGAAGTCAGACTAACAACACAATTTTGTCACAGTGTCTGGCTAAATTGCTGCAGGAAAACATGGATTCACTCCTTCAGTGTCTGCGTAACTATCCTTGACTTGCATAGGATGTAAATGTCCAGTCAAATAGAGTATAATAATCACAGAAAAATGCAAAAGTATCATTTTAGTAATACAAATAGTCCCACAAAAGCTGTAAACACATCTTTGCATTTAACCATGTAGCTCAACGCTTTTCCTGACTTAAGCCCCAAACAAGTACCTTACTGCAGAATTATACTTTCACTAGGACAAAACTCACTCAGTGTTAAGACATTCCAGATACACCTGTTTTCATCTGCCAAAGGTACACATTGGTGTCTGTCACACATTTGTGTTCTAAGTTGTTGTGCATGTATCAGCCATTCTAATTTTAAGAAGTCTAGATATATTAGTACATACTAGAAGTCAATAAAATATTCAAAATATTTATATGGCTTCACAACTCTTCACTAAAACATGAACTGGCCATGAACTAACTCATAATCACTACTTATGTATTTTTATGAAGTGTAATTTACATAAATATGTGTACACAGATATATCAAAGTATATGTAGAGGGAGAGAGAGCAAGATAAAATATTGGAATGATCAGTTTAGTGCAAATACAGACATAATACAGGAAAAACCTTAACCCTTGGTGTATTAGCAGCTGCAAAGCTTGAAGGTGTGGTGAGTTTTGTTTGTGGGGTACAGGGATTTGTTTGTTTTAGAGTGGGGGTTTTTTGTAGTTTTTTTTTGTTGTTGTTGTTGATGGTGGGTTTTTTGGTGTTTTTTTAAAATTTTCTTTTAAACACAGCCTGAACCCAGTCTCCCACACGGGTCTGACTGGACTCCCAGCTATTAATGACAAGCTGCCATGCCACTCCAGTGGAAGCATTTGTCTGAAAGCTAGCTGAACCATGCATGCACCTCATGTTCCATTATTCCAATTACATCAACACCTGTGCCACAAAATTCATCTAGATCCACCATGAAATCTGTGTTCCAAGGACTGGAGATTTCTTACCTGGGGCCCGTCAGCCAAGGGCTTATTATTACAGTCTGTTAAAGCTACTTATTTAGAGCAAAGATTAGTATTATCCTGTAGAAAGGCTGATAAACACAGCACACCTGGGTTCTTTATTTAGCTCTATTTTGCTGAGTACAGGAAATGTTTTTTATAAGGTGCCAGAGAAATAACTATAAGAACAAATCTGGCTTTGAAATGGAGAATCATCCGTACTGCAGCCAAGAGCAGTGCTCTGGCTGGAACAGGTGTACAGTAAATGAGCAGGGGAAAAATAAATACAATTGTGAAAAGCTTGAGGATGCTTATCTCCTCACAAAGAACACGTCTCTTGTACCAGTTCAGTTTTTACTGTCTCTTTTTACAGGGATTAGGTTTGTGCTGGAAGGTACCACAGGAAAATGGGACATCACACAAAGGCAAGATCGGAGCCCTCAAGTCTCCAAACAAATGACCATCTTTGAGGCAGAGCTACCTCTTCCTTCTGAATCTAAAGTAGCTTATTAGATGTCTGATTAAAAGTAACTCCAAAAATGAAATCAAAGAGTAAAAAATGTGCCCTTGAGCCAGTGGAAAAACATATTTAGTGAGTGAAATAGTGTTAAAATAAAGATGCTACTCATTCAGGTCTTGCTCTCAAGTAAGACCTGAACCAGTAAGAGAGAATCAAAGCCTGGAAACAGCTAAAAGCTTAGGGTGGTCTTCAGGGTTCAGCTTGAGCTGCAGTACCATGTTCCCATGTGTAAGAAAGGACAGGAATGCACGTATCATCGGAAGAGTCTGTGATATCATTTCTCCAAATCTGTAGTCTTACATGTACAATAGAGGACTTGCTCGACTTAAAGGACGTGGTAATCTCAGTTTTACAGCTTCTGTGCTGGTGTTGAGGTTCTGACTTCCTGTCAGCATTTTTAGCCAAGTCACACTTGGAAGAGGAAAAAAACAAAAGCAAAGCAGCAGCAAGTATGATCAGGGAAATACATAGCACCATAGAGCTACACTCAGAGTTCTTGAAACATCTAGAATTCTTTGAAAGGGTAGGGTTGAATATAGAATATTTAATACAATAGTCAAAATAAGATACATACACCTTTAGCTCTCATTCAGGGTAGTCAAACAGTGAACTCCACAATGCTGCTAGTCACTATAACCAGTTTCAAACCAAGTATAAAGAATGTCCATCCATACAAGATGAAGGAGAGTGGCAGAAAGATGGAAATGCAGAATGCACCCAGAATTTCACAGAGGTCAGACCGTTTGTTTTCCAAGGACTGGCTTCCTACTTCAGCAAAGCCAAGTGAAAAACTGTTAGACAAGATGAGGCCTCAGCAGCAAACTGTTTTCCTTAAAATTCCTGTACTTCCCATTAAGTATCACAAACCTTAAACACAGCAGTTGCCACTTTTTTTCTTTTATTTACTAAGCCCCAGATGAGAGGATCACAACTCCATTTTGAAACCTATCCCTTATAGATTAATTACAGAAATTTTCTTTTTCACTGTAGATTTGTCTTAAGTCACAACAAACCATGAATTAAAGTGTAATTACCTTAATAGCAATTATATTTGTAAGTTCCATCTTCATAGCACTTCAGAAAATTTCCCTAATTAATAACATGCCTTTCTGCTATGCTAAAAGTAGCAACTCAGAAGTCTGGAATCCAGCTGCTCAGAACAGATTAATATCCTGCCAAACTTTGCCTCTCTCATCTCCTTGCCTGTTTAACTTTTTTTCATCCACTACAGTGCCTGGCCCAAAGTCTCTCATGTAAAGTCCAGAAGCACACCTATCCTGCAAAGTGACCTGCTACAACAGAGAGAAAAAATCTTTCCCCACGTTCATTCATCTCTTGGCCTTTCAGCAGATATCGCCTGAGTTCCAGCTCAAGGTAAATAAGTATGAATGCCCGAAATCCTAGAAACAGGGCTTTATATTAAACGGGTGCCATGTACGATTGAGCAGCAGCAGGTCCTGCGTATGCACAGCGTGTTTCTCTCACCTTGGCAAGAAGTACTGCCAAGAAGCCAGCAGCTCAACACAACTCATCACAAATTAGCTGTTATTTGTTAAAAGCAGGACTCCCCAAACAAAAACAGTAGTTACACTAGATTATTTATGACGTTCAGTTTCGGGGTTGTTTAATGTCCTTTATAGGAAAGGCTACCAGTTATTTTCCTTGAGTACACTTACTCTTTGTATGTGCATTTACACCAAATAATGAGGGAAAAGCTGCTAGCTTTTAACATTTCACAGAGAAAAAAAAAAAAAAAGAAAAAAGAGCTTTCCTGGGTAAAAAAAAAAAAACCTTTTACAAACTTTTGGCATTACTAAGAAGCGATTGATTCAATGCTCAGAGGTCAGTAACAACGTTCCCAGGGATTGCTACTCAGTATTTTGGAACAGACTTTTAGCAACTGTCAGTTCCTGGGTAGCGCGTGAGAACTCACATGAACTATTATTTTCCCTTATTTATAAATCCTGGGGGTAGCAACATCATGCTTGTGATTGAAATTCCTATATAAGAACCTAATAACTGTTAAATGATGTTCTGTGGGTTTTTTAAACGCTATTTTCTTTTATGAGCTTACAGTAAAATATTTGTTATGAAAAGGTGAGCAAGCAAGAACTGTTTTTTTTTCCCTTAAGTCTTGGAGTTGAAAAGGAGGATAGTTGGAAATTAGACATACATGATCCTACACCAGCTAGTTATCATAGGCAACAAATCACTGTTACATAAACTAATATGTAATAGGTGTTTCATAAATAAAGATTCTTACAGGAATTATTCCTGTGGGCACACATGCTTCATTTGAGATGTTAAATAAACTGATGGTAGACTACAGAAAGATCACATGGTGATAAAATAAAATACAAACAGTTTTAGTTCTTTTTTTTTTCTCCTCTTCCTTTTTTTTTTTTCAGATTTGGAAGTCAGTAGAGGGTTGAGAAGAGAGAAAATGGACAAAAGAAATGGGGACTAAGTCATCCAGATATGAATACTTACTACTTGTGTAAGTACTTGTCTAGTGCCATTTAAACAGGCTCCAAATGGCTTCTCACGCCAGGCAGGTAGTATTTAAGCCTTAATGTACAAACTTAAAAGCCAGTTACACTGTATTGTTCACTAGTGTTAGTATCTATAGAAAAAAAACAGGACCAATTTAAGCTGAAATATAATGCTATTTTGTCTATGTTTTCACCTTTATAACAAGCATTTGCCAAACGTGAAATCCATATATTTAGTCCACAAAATGAGGGCTGACTGCTTGCTCTTTTTGTACACGCGTAGAAGCCATCAGCAAGGCTAGGAGCTCACTTGGAGACCTGCTTGCTTTAAGTTTCCATTAATGAAAGGATTGTTCTTCAAAAACATGTCACAGGGGTTCCTCATAAGCAATTTTTAAAAATACCACTTTCTTATCCATGTAAATGTAAGTCAAATAAAATTACTCCACAGCTGCTGGCTTTCTAGCTTTTCTAATTGTATTTGTTCATGGATTTCCTTGGCATTTTAAAGTGGAACTAGAAACAAAAGCAAACAAAAAATCCAACCCAACAAACACAATGCATACATTGATGAAACCTCCCGAGTGCTTTACTATAATCCAAGGCAATTTTCTCTAAGAAACAAAATGAATGAGATTTGCTTATGGACCCTAAGCTTTGCAAACCCTTCAACTAGAACAAGAGAAATATGTGGCTGGAAGCCAATCGGCAGCCAAATATGTTAGATGTGTTCCATTTATTATTAATGTGACAACATTCTATATAGCAGCAACAGTGCAGGCAAGTAAGGGGTTGCCATGGAGATAAGATGCAGCTAAAAATACTCCCTTCTTCCCTTACTGTAATAAATATTGCATTATATGAAGGCTAACAATGATGATATCAAATGCCATCTCAAAAAAATTTCCAGCTGTGAGCATTATGGCTATCTAATGGATTGCCCCATGGTCACACTGCATTTGTTGTCTGAACAAGTGCAGCTCCTTTTTTTCCCCTTATTACACGGTTAAATGTTAGAAGACAGCTGTTGACATTATTAGGACAAAATACTGCTCCCTACTCAGGGTACATTTCTTACACCATTGTGACTTTGGGGGATTACAGTCATGTTCTGTGAGGAGATGCAACTTAAACTGGAAAACAAACATATGGAAATGTCTTTTGAACAAGATCACAGGGGGTTATTAGGCCTCGGCTCTGGTTACACATTTCGTCTTTCTGCTGCACTCTGGGTGCTTTAAGATGACCAAAAATACTAACAGTAGCTATTAATCTGTGAACAAAAAAAAATTGTTCAGTCTTTTTGGAAGGACTCCTCCTCACCTTCACCATTCATGTAGTTTTGGTTATGTCCAAACAGCAGTAAATGTTTTATACATGGAGTTAGCAAAAGCTATGTTGCAGCATTCCTTGTCCTCAACAGAAAGTCTTTAAAAGCCCCAAACTTCCATTTTTCAGTTTTGCTTTTCCCCACTCACTAAAACTTTTCAGTGATTCTGATACAAAGTGAATCTTAACCAACTGAGCCGAGATAGATATTAAAATATTTAATAGCAGAGCAAAACTTTATTAAGATCTTTGTTAATGTCATGATTCTTCCTTTTCTCTGCTTATGGTCTTTAAAAGATGGTATTGACATTCATTTCTTAATTTATCATCTAACTGAACAAAGGAATTCATTTTACAGAATCACAGATTATACAGATGGGAAAAGACCTCATCGATCATCTAAGCTGCGTCCTTGTTAAAGCCTGCTACTGAGTAGTAGATTGTGTCTGGGCTGTTTTCAGCCACAAATTCACCTTCAGTGATGTAACAATTTAGCTTCTTGCCAACACACACAATCATATATAAACTTCTCATATTTCTTTTCCAGTAGAATAATAAGCTCTATCCTAAAACACAGGATAATATTTACACTTGCAAAACTGAATTGCTCCTAGAGAAACAGAAGGCAGGGTATAAGCTTTCATTTTGTCATTGTGCAATATTATTTCTGCTGTTACCAGACAGCACAAAGCACAGTGGGAAAGGAAAGCAGTGAGTGTAAGAAGCTCGGGTAGCGTTGGGCAGAGCTGCTGGCAGGGTGCCCCAGGTGCCTGGAGCTCTGTGGGCCAGCAGCGTTTTCCCCACAGCGACGCACACAATTATCACTTTGCCGAGAGCAGCGACCTCCTCTTTACAACACGCACAACCACTTCCTTCAGTAACACTGCCTCTACCTATACTTTTTTCCTCTTTTTTCCGTGTACACTCTTTTCTTAGCCATGATGGCACAAGAATTGAGATCTCTAGCACTATACCCCCCCCAGCACTCTCAGCTGCCAGCTGAGTAAACACAGGAGCAAGGCTCTCCTGAACAGCAGGTGAGCATGCAGCTAAAGAAATGCCTGGGTACTTGCTCAAAAGAAAAAGCACTCTTCTTCAAAATAGGACTCCCTACCACACTGAATTCCTGCTTCTCCCCTTTACCTAAAAAACTTACTTTGTTTTAAAGTTTCACCTGAGCTGAACCCCACGGGATCGCCGAGCATGGGATCTGTGGTTTATTCCTTGTCTATAAAAGACTTAACACACTTTCGGCACTGAATTAATGGTATCACTACCACCATCTAATGGATAATAATTTGACCCAGATGCATGCCTGTGGCTCAGGAAGCCCTCACTTGACTCTCCATCATATGTATGCCACTTGTTAACACCCATCTGGACACAGACACACAGAAGTGCAGACCACATCCTACATCCCTTTGAATAAACCATTCTAGTTTCATGATTCATCCCATGTAGTATAGAGCTGTGTCTATTTCCAGAAGCAGGCTGTTAGTTCTCTGGGAAGGGATTTTTTTCTTTGTTTGGCTTTTAATTTCTCCACTGCTGTTATGTACACTTACCCTGTGCTAGATTTTTCTTAAAAAAATATAAATTAAGTGAGACGGTATCCTACTCTTTACAAGCACCATAGCTCTCCTGTGACCCAACAGCGTTCCTCTGAAGGCTCAGCTCCAAGCAGCTCCCAGTCCACGTACACTGCCATGCAGGTAGAATCACCGTGACCTTGGACGATACTTTTGCTGGACAAGACTCCAGAGGATTGCATTACTTCTGAAGCAAGGCTTCCTGTCAGATGTTGTACTACATAGCACAGATGCCTGTTCCTAACAGACACTTCACTTTGAAAAAGGATTCTCTTGTTTTTCACATCATTAAATAGAGGAGAGTTAACAAAAACACCGCCACTTTTAACCATAACCTGATTGCATGTGCTCCCACCAAACCTTCATCTTAATTTATTTATTTATTTATTTTTAAAAGACCCCAAATATCAGATATACAGGATCTCTGGAGAACAGTGTTTTCAGAAGAGGATTAACTTGTACAGGACCATGACAACACTGCATATATACATTTCAAATAAGAACACCTCACGGGTTGAAGATGTAGAGCTATAACAGAAGGGGCTCTCAGAATAACAATGTTTATCTTCTGTATACTGGAGATTTCTTTTTAGCTGAGCAGAGGAACACCAGGACACTGACTACATTTTTGAAAGAACAATGAGAGCGTATCACCTCTTCAAAAGGGAAAAATAATCAGTAACAAAAAGCAAAGTGGTTGGGTATTGTTTGCTTGATTTTTTTTTTTTTTCTTTAATAGTTGGGGAGGGGGGCATCTGTATTAAAAAAAAATAATTAGCAAGATTCAGAAGCCAAAAACTGAAGTCATAAAAAGTCCAGGTGGATAATTAGACAGTTTTGTAACAATAAGAACAATTAATCATTGCAGTACACTCCTAAGCAAAATGGTAGATTGTATCTCTTGAAGACTAGATGCCTTTCGGGAAAGAATGCTTTGGCTAACCACAAGTTATACCTTAAAGACAAGTTACATAGACCTAAGAAGCTTTAATGACTCTCATCATACAGACAGTGGATTAAATTTAATGATCCCTTCCAAATTTAAATGCAAACTGTAAAATATCTTTCATATAGTTCACACAGATTATGGTAACACAGCCATTTCCACCTGAAATCTCTTTTCTCCTCTATTCTAAAGCAGATTCTATAGCATCTGCTATATGTCAGCAGCAATATTGCTCACATATAGCAACATTTTAAGCATGGTTTACTTCACATCACATGTTATGTCAATGACAGTAGCGAGTCCACACTACAGATCCTTCATGTAGTTCTTAAATACATGCTCAGAGAGCTTGAAGGCCATTTCCATAGTCCCCTGAACAGTCTCCTTCATTAGAAGGAGGGCTGAGCTCAGAAGTTTTTGTTAGTTCCAGGTCATTGCTTTCCTATTCTTTCTCTGAAGTTCTAGATCAGACCTTCATCATCATCTCTGTATCACGCCAAGGACACCTTTCACATATTTTCACTCACAGAAGATAATGAGCTCACCTATCCTACAGCTCAAGTGTCCTAATTAGTTGCTACCTCACATGGTTCTGCATCAAAGGTCATGCATAGTCAGGCCAAACATACAGAAACAATTCATTTAAAAAATTAAGTTTAGTTCATTGTAGGGGTGACCAGATAGTGGCATAAAGTGTGTGGAAATCATGTATAAACAATGACAAAAACTCCACCTTGCACACCTATGGATTGATAACTCTTATTCTTACCTTAGTTTCTCTCCTCCATATTGACATATTTTCTACAAACATCCAATAAAACTTGAGTAATTAATCAACAAATGTCATTTTCCATTAAAGCATATTTAATCATCACAAAAATTAGGAAAAAGTAACAACCAAAACCAGTATAATTACTTCTAATGTAAAAGTGCTAATTTAAATTATGGAATACTTCTTTAAGAAACATGTGTGTTAATTGGGGTCTGCTCATGAAAGCAAGCTACTAATTGAGCTGGCATGTGCCAGATAGACTAGTCCAATGGAAAGAAAGACGACATTTGCAGTGTAACATTGATTTTAAAAGTTAACATTTTAATGAAAAAACCTGCTGTCAGGCTCATGCCAGTTCAATTAGTTACTCCTTCCCATGAGCAGACCCCAATTAACATACTTTTTTGAAAGAAATATCCTACTGTTCAATTAAAACATGGAAGCACAGATTACTACACGTCTATTTTGATAATTAGTCTTACTTGATCTGTCTCTAATGTATTGTTTCTGAATTGCTGTATCATCAAATCTTACGAGTTGTTTTTAAAGCAATTGGTTTTTTTTATCTGTATTAAGCAGGCATTGTCTGTATAACACTACCAAAATAATCCAGAAATCCAGCAGTAACAAGTTAGCATCTTCGTTCTCATTTTAATAACAGCAGAAGCTCATAGTACATGCCTTATGGTAAGATGTAGAGATAAGTAAACAGTCCTTCTGTTGTGTGCAATTTTTTGTACAATCCTATGACAAATACAAGTAAATCAAAGCAAGCAAGGGTTGATCCAAAGTCCAAGATCAACGAGAGTCTCTCTTAACTTCACTGAGCATTCGATTAGGTCCCCATGTTCTATGTGAGAAGAGGAATAATTACAGTGCATCAGGCACAAGGAGCTAGCAACTTGGTAAATATTGATTTAGCATGGTAACTGCTATAATATTGATTTTAAACGCAACTTGAATATAGATTTATCAACCATTCTGTAGCTCTGTGTCAATATGTAATAATGATAGCCTTTGACGGTTCAGTAAAGTAACAACAACAACAACAAAGAACTGAGGAAGAGTCAGGATCATTGTAAACGTTCACTCAGAAGCATCATGATACGCCTACCTGGGGGATCTTGCCACCTAACAGAGCTACTGAAAGGTTCAGTAAGTTGTTTCTAATTAGCTAAGAGTGATGTCAATCAATAAAATCACACAGAATTTGGGAATTTTCCCTATACTTAGAACTGTAACATAAAATGCAGTTTTTTTCTGTGGAAGGAATTGATCTGATGCACTAGTAAGTTAAAACAATGTTTCTTATCATTGATCCCTTCAGATCAATATTATACTTTTTGCTTGGTAGTATGAAACAGACAATTCTGAATTTGCAAGTACAGATGGAGTGAAGGCAGACTGCCACCATGGAAGCAAGTGATGTGCAATTACAGTACTCCTTCAGTCCACTACCAGTAATCCTGGCTTCAACATCAGCCTTTCATTTCATGGTTGGACTAAACTTCTGTTATTACTACTTGTCAAAAGCAGTTATCACTATGATTCCCTGAGGAGACATTCTTACTGATCTAAAATGTCTTTAGAGAGTGCAACATAATCATCCAGTCTGAAAGAGAACATACAAATGTATTTGCCTTAGGATATTACATGCTTGCTAACTTGTCACTGCTACATCTAATGGCATTATCTAAAATAGCACACAGGTATACTTGTCACCAAGACTTTCTATTAAGGTAAAACCTAAATAAAAGCATAATGCTTTGGAGAAATACTTTGTGTATGGTCAATCCAGAACTGTTGCCAGAACAGTCAGGTAGATATCCATATCCAAAATATTGGGGGTGGCAGGGGTAGAAAAACCTAAAAGCCTGTGCTATTTGACACAGATATTTACTTTTCCTGAGACTGTTGCTGCAAAAGTCCCACTCACATTCCTAATATTCTGAAATTATGTCAAATGCAAAACGAAAACCAAGCTTGTTCACCGAAACATGTGCAGTTTGAAGGACTTGCCCTTCCTGTTCTAACTCCAACATTCCTGTGACTCCACTGCAGCAGGACAACCCCAAAGGCTTAGCTTTAACTAGGTGAGTGGCTGCAATGGAATGAAAGGATTTGCTAAAGGATGCCAGAAGCTTTGCTGGATAAGGGCCTCCCTTATGCAGAGGGCTTACATAAAGGTGGCACAAGACAAGACCTGCCTTCAGTGAGGGATGCAGCTGGGGGACTGAGGTCAAGACCTGGTCTGGTAGGTCAGAACCAGCATCAGATAGGTCAGAACTAAGGAAATTAGAGCCATCTTAAATTCATCATTATTTTTTCTTTAGATAGTGTCTGCCTTCTCCCTCTGGCATCAACAGTAACACTAAGCAGTGGACATGTTTCTTCAGTTTGTGCTTTTTTTTTTAAAAAAAATAATCTTGGAGTAGGAAAGACACGAGGTATGTAATCCTTTTGATGTCAGTGAATGTGTGTGTCAGTGCAGAATTTGCCTCACTTTTTCTAATCTTTTCAAGTATGCACAGCTACTCTGAAAAAAACCCTGCAGAAACTTGCCAAGAAGAAAAAAACAGAGGCAGTGAGAAGGAATGAGAGAAAAGTCGCCTTTCAGCAGGTGCTTTGCACTCCTGATGCATCTCAGGATCCATCACTTTGCTCATATACATGACAGCCTCCTCTGTTCTTCCTCCAGTACATCTACAGTTATAGCTGTCCCTTTTTTTTTTCCCTAAAGCTGTTTAGTTTTCCCTGTTTATTATGGTGCATTCACTGTACACTGTCACGTAAGTAGTTGTGCTATCTCAAAGTTTAAGTACTTGGCCTCTGACAGCGTAAAACATTTTATACTTCATTCAGAATGCCCTCTGTTCTCAGTTTGGCTGCAAATCACTAGAAATCTCACATTTAAATTCAGGAATTCAAACCATTGCAACAAACTTAATCTTGAAAGACTTAACAGAGACACGTCAATTTTTTTTTTAGGCTGGAAGTAAGTAACATACAAAACAGAAACAAAGTATTTCTGTTTCAATCAAAGATTCAACATCCAAAATATATTACTCTCAACTTTCAGTTTTAGGGTGTCTTTTCCATGAATTGAATATTTCAACTTCCACTCCAAATCTGGAGGGGGGATGACCCATTAAAATACTAATACTTCTTACATTTCAAATTCTGCTAAAATCTGTTTATCTCACAAGACACTGGAAAAATAATTTAATGTACTTCCACAAAAGTTTGGGGCATATCTGAATCAGTAGCTCTCAATACATATTTTGATTCAAGTCCTCATCTAGCTGATCAAACAGAAAAATAGTGTTTTGTGCTTTTAAACACTTCAACATAAACTCTGGTTTCAGGTTAAGAAGGAATACACATATTAAACACTCTGCATCACGTACATGAGTTAAGGATGCAAAATAAGGACAGCCTGGGACTGGCCCAGTCAAATAAGAATAAAAAGATTTGTTAATAAAATACCATGAGACTTTTTTTTTTTAATGGGAAAATTAAAAAAAGGAGAGCTCTATGGCGCAGCTGAAAAAGTAAGAGCAAAGAGCAGAATACAGCAATAGCCAAAATAAGAAGTCACTGTTTCTGAGAAAACTGAAGAAAGGGAGTTGAGAGGGAAAGGAAAACATGTTCTCCATGTTGATGTGTTGGTATCTCTCAGGCTCCTTGCCAGAGGCTAGCGGCTTCCCAAGGGCCCACCCACACAAACACACTCCTGAGGCTCTATTGCAGCAAGCTCCAGTTAAGCCATGCAAGAATCTCCCTTTCCCCATATTTTATGTGAAGCCTTACAGTAATCAGTACTTAACTGCCATTTCTCACAGCGCCATTCCCGAGAAAACTGAGGTCTGTTCATATTGAACTATGTTTGTTAAGCATAAACTTGAAGCTCAGGTAAGTTCCTCAGCTACAGAAGCAAACCCAGGTCAATTAGTGGTGCCAGAAAATCAGGTTATATAAGGGACTATTGGCCCCACATACATACTGCAGTTATTAGCACTCCAGAAAGACTTTAAGATACATGATGCATGTATTTATTTGGTCATGTTTTACACAGAACTTCTAAGATCTCTTTCAAGTGCAGTCAGAAAACTCACTTATTCAAATACAGAGACAGAGAAGTTGCTGCATCTACAAGAATTACAGTATAAACGCATCAGAATATAGGCCCCCTGTATATAGCCAGTAACTCTGTCTTCTTAACCTCTCATGTTCTAGAAACCCCAAAACAGCCAGGACAACTCACTTAATCTTTGCATTCTCTAATCTTACAACTCCTGAAGTCCCTGACTGAGGAATGACATACTCTTTTAATCTAATGTACATCACAGAAAAAGCAGAATAATTCCATAAACAGTGACTCACCCTCAGCCTCTCCCTGGGGAATGTAGCACCACAAAAGGCTGCTCCCAGCTCCATGCAGAACTCCTCCTCCCTAAGCTGGCACCTCTCTGAGGAAAAGGAGCAGCAGGCAGCAGTGTGCAAATAAAAGGTGCCCCAGCCTCATCAACAAGAGACTGCAAACACCTGAGATGGCCCCTCCACCCTTACCCACACAGGTGCAGCTCCTTCATTCATTTACACCAGAAATGAGTGAGCCTTTCTGTTTCAGAGTAGGGCTTTCAGGTTCTCTCTGATGTGCTTTACTGGGGTGGCCTTTGCAGACAGGACCCACGTGTCACCCGCAGACTGACTCCCTCCAACACTGGCTCTTGGTCGTACAGCAAATTCCTGTGCTTTAGCTGGGGAAGTGGAGGTCAGCAACTGCTGTCCTGCACGTAGAAATGGGCAGTTACACAACCTTCTTTACTTTCTCCTTGCCACCAGTGGCCATGAGCAGCGATGCCATGGCTTCAGAAACAGTAGCTTGAGAACAGAGGGAGAGCTGTACTCTACAGTTAGTATGGTCCTCTTCATACTGAGGAGAAACAAGTATATCCAGAGCTTTAATGGGAAATCAAGAGAATTTCCAGACCAGAAAGAAGGACAGTGGCCAACCTGGGACTTCCCAGGAGACAGAAAGCCCTCTGTGTCCCACCTCCGTATTTGATGGCTTGCAAAAAAGCCACCTTGTTAGCACAGGCAGGCAGGCACTCTGCGCCTAGACTTTCACCTCTGTCAAAAAGAGAGAAGCCTAAGCCTTGACCCCTTCCCCAGCCTGCTCTCAGGCTGTGCCTCCCGCACTGTCACAACAGATTGGGCTGTGACAGGTTGGTCAGGAAAACTAGAGATGTTTTACATTTTCTGCTTGACTTGCAGTCCTTTTACCAGACGGAGGTTTGGGACAGTTTTTCCATAGGTATTTTTATTATGCTTTAGGAGAAAAACAGGTCTGAGGTTGACACTCAGCATTACAGTTTCAGTACTATGCACATAAATTTATCTGCTTAATTCCACTGAGCATCGGGTAAGTAGGGCAGCTAAAACCAGTATATTGCACGGAACATTTATCACTAACTACAGTGTACAATTCCCTTTGCTATTTAGGCTTACACATTTTAGAGCATTTACAATCATGCTGGATTATACTGGAATTCCCATTTCAAAGGACTTCATAAATATATTGGTTGAATGCTGCCAAACGAATTTTTTTTGTTCATCCAGACTTTAAGGGGAATTGAGTTCCTATGAGGCTGCTTACGTGTTGCTGGATCCCAAATACTGTTGGGATGCCTGGATTTCACTGAAAAGCTGGTGCAATAAAAAGCAGGTTAAGTAGGATCTGATTAAAAGCTACAAATAGGAAATTGATGTAACTTTAAAAAAGACAAACCACTGCATCATAGCTATCAGTAAATGTTGATTTCATACTGGCATCTAATTGATAACAGCTTTTATCAGTTTTTTATTATTAGGAAAGGTCAATGGGTTTTTTTACACTGTTGAAGAGCTGTGTTCCAGTAAATTACGAGTATCTGTCGCTGGATTCCCATAAATGTTCAGACCTGGATCAACGTCAGCAACAAAAACTGTCCAGAACCTCGCTCTGCCTTCTGTTCTAGGTTGCTAATAATATTTCAAAACACAAGCCAAGGAAACACCTCTCTGGAGCAGCAATGTGCAGGCGCTCCGGCAGGGCAGACACGTGGGGATCTGAGGGTCGGTGCTGGGGGGACCCTCCCCAGCCTGGCCGAGGCCCCACCGCAGCACTGGAACCCCCCTTCACGCCCCTGGTGAGGGGGGCTCACGGCCCCGGCGGTGTCTGGCGCGGTGCAGTGAGCAGGCGGTGGAAATCAGCTCCCGCTTTTAAGTGAGCTCGCCTGCTAGAGCAACTCGGCCGACAAAAGAGCCCCACTTTTATCTTTCAGAGGTAGAAATGTACTTGTTGGCATACAGCCATCCTCTCCCCTTGAAAGTCTCACAGCGTGTTTTCACAATTTAAACCCAGCTCTCTGGGCTAGAAAAAGAAAAGCAAACTCAGAAAACCCCATCACTCTCACAAAACAAGCCTTTCCCTGAAAACCCACGACTGGAGTGGATACACCTGTCCTGCAACTGTACTATTTCTACTTACCAGTTTGGTGATGTGATTTTTTAGATATATAAAACACTTTCAATTGAAATCCTGGTTGCGAGAAGTACAGATTTATCATTCTAGGTCTCCTTAACTAGATGAAAAAATGAATCCAGACTTCACTACCTTTCCTATGCAAATCCTGCCTATGATCCTCCCAGTTTCCTTTCTGTGTCTTAAACCCTGAAGGTTTAAGAGTAATATCTCTGGAAGTCAGATACTATTAGAAATATTTAAAACTCTTCCTTCCCCTCTTTCAGGAAAAAAAAAGAATCCATTAAAAAATAAGTCTCCTCGCTCTGACTTTAGCTGTACTATAAAACTGTAATTAAAACCATCATGGACGTGACAGAAATAAAGGAGGTGGTCAGGAGATATTTCTGATGCAGAAAAAATGTCCAGGGAGCACGTCTAATGACGTGTTCAGGATTTTTTAGGCCCTTAATACAGGTATTATTAATGCAAATCTGCTTCCATGCCTATGCAAATAGACCTGGAACATCACATGAAATTTCCAGTCATGTTGCTTGTGAAGCCCAGGTGGGGGATGCATGGCTGGCTGAAGCCTGAAGAGACTTCCTTAATGGAGTCCAACAAGATTAGCTGCCTTTACCCACTGCATGACTCGGTAGAAAAAAAAAAAAAAAGAAGTCACTAACAGTCTCCTAATACACTTAGCTCCTTCCTGTGCCGAATGAGTATCGTTTGGATTAAGCTCTACAATGCCTAGCTCTGATATTGCCATAGTGGCTTGTTTCTTTTCAATGCTGTTTGAAAGATTTCCAAGTTTTTGAGGATGTTGCTGCTTGTCCCATAGTAAGAAGTGCAAAAGGTATTCTTCTGGTAAGTTTGCAGCACATTTATTAGAACTGTTTTCATGTTCTCCAGCTGGATCACTGGAGTGGAAGGGGGACCTGGAGTTCTCTCACAGGTAACGCAATACACGCTTCCTCCAAGCCCTTTGTGTTAAGGCATTCATTATATGCTGTGTGATATATTGCTGCTTCACCCATGACTTGGTCATGCCTGGAGCTGCAGCCTGATTCTGACCAGACTGGTTGCATCAACGGACCAAGCAGGGACAATGCTTCACGGTCATCATTATGCACTCTTTCTCTGGGATCAGTATTTACATTTTATATCATAATTTTTGATATAATTTTTTGTAAATACTTATTTTTGCCTTCTTTTTCTGTGTAAGCTCAATTCTGAGTACATTACAAGATCCGGGGACTGACAGCTGAATGTGACTTGCTTGTACATCTGAAGCAGTCTAAGAATTACAGGTGTCAATTGTTATCACTCCTTTTTCCCCAGAGTAATGTTCAACTTTCCTTTTCCTTCTCTTATCTCAGTAATGTTATTCCCAGTCCTCTTCTCCACTCCAGATACTCTATGAGGAGAGAAACATCTCAGTAGCTGTGAAATTGGGAAGAGCAAGAATTCTTGAACACTTGAAATTTTCAAAACCCGCTGTTAGACAAGGCCAGGGAGTAGAGCAGAAGCAGAAGTTACACCAGTCATTGCTTTGGGTAGTGTATGATTTGTTGACCACACCCTTACATTGGCGTCGCTGAGCCAGCCAGCGTGGCATTGCTCTTCGTCAGAGCTCTGGAAATGCTGGCCCCTCCATGTTACTGCTCCAGGCACCTGCTCAGTTTGCTGATTGAAAAATTTGCTTTGAATTACGGTGGCTTTTTAGCTCATTGCTAAGTAACTGTGTGTGGTATGTGCCTTTATTAGTGATCAATGATCCCAACAATTCGGAATGCCTTCTGGAATGGAAAGAGTCTGAATAATCCACTTAAGTAGGAGAAAAAAATTGATCAGTGTTTAGATGGTTGAAGTGGCCGTGTTTCAGGAGTTAGGCGTGAGGGAGACAGATGTTGCAAAGGACCTGGGGTGAAGCTATGGCACAGGCATTCATCATGCTCAGGCAAGGGGACTGAGACTCTTTGTTTAAACAAAAAAGAGGAAAAAAACTGATCAACCAAAGGAATCCATAGGACAAGTGCTTCCAGATATGAAGTCCATTCAGGGTGGTACATCCAGCTCACTGCAGCTGGATTTAGTAAGTTCTTGTTTTCCAATAATTGCAGCTGACCTGATTTACTTGCACCTTTTTTTGGAAATCTGAATGCTGCATGGCATTTCTCCCATGCAGGTGATGTAACTGAAAAGCCAGTTCCTCTTCCCATGTTGAATTCATGCAAGACACAAGGGCCTGTCTGCTATGGCAGGTCCGAGCCTACCTCTTGTTTGAAGGTGCGTAGCCCTACAGCTAAGGATCTCTTCCTTTCCTGCAATGCAGTCTCTCTACCGTGGTCCAAATTACTTTGTAGTACATCAGGAATTAACTGAAGCAGGGATGACTCTTTAACGAGAGCTATTTACTTTCAAAGATCTTGTTCTGCAGTGATATTTTGTAGGAAAGCAATACATTTTTTTTACTGGTGAGTATCCTCTTGCATATATCTTTTTATTACATGAGAGTGGTAAAATGCTAAAGTAATAGAAATGAAAGCTTTTCTTATGATATTTGTTGGTCCTTTCCTCATAGAAACTATGGACCTTTATGAATGCAAGTCTGAAACCAATAAGAAGCTAAAGTACAGCCCAAAATTTGCCCTAGTTTTCTTCAAAGAGTTTTTGGGGGAGTGTGGTGTAGGGCCTAGCAAGTTGCTGTTTTGGGTGCTTATCCAAAAAAACTACTAAATAAAAATGATTGCTATTTTGGATAGGAATAATGCTGCAATTGACAATCAATGACTGACTTCAGAAGTGTTATGCCACACTCAGCTGAATCAGTGCAGATGTTTGCGATTTTATTATTTCCTTTTTTTTTACAGAAAGAAGTCTTTGGAAGGCAAAAAACTTAATACAACAGTCACAAAAGTTAAAGCTGGAAGTGAACCAGGCCCAGATGGATTTGCCATAGACTTTTGTTTTAACAAAAATATTTTATATTCAGAATTCAGAATTGCTTACTTTCAAAGTGGCTTGAGATATACTTTGCTCTTCAGGGGAAACGGCTGTTTCAACTACTCCCAAAGATAGAAAGGACCCATTCTAACTTCCTGCATTCAAAACAATGTCAAAATAGTATTAGGTAAAACCTTTTCAAATTTGGATTGATAACACCATATCCGAATCTATGTCTGTTAGTTTGAGTTAATCTATTTACAGATAGAGATCTAACAATTAAAAAAATAATCAACGGGTCCTCTTTTTCCTGTATTTTCCCACAGGAAAGACCACTCCCTTTATTTCCTCATTTTTTTTTCTTATATGTTCACCTTCAGTAGCCAATTCATAGCTGGAATTCAGCTTCCAAATGATTCTCTTCAAAGCTGGTTCCTAATTGCATTATTTCTGAACCATTCATGCCTCACTAAACCCAAGAGGGTTGTGTTCCCACACCACTGCCACTGGAACTGCGTCTCAGCTTGCAGCTCTGACTGGACATGGAAATCAGTGGTATAGGATAATGCAACAGAATACAAAACCAATGCTTTACTTCTCCAAAAATGCTGTTCATGTTCACGTTTTCATATATAAATAGAATATTTTGTTCGTAACCTGTTAACACTAATTAATGTTATTGGACACATTTCAGAATACAAAAAAATTTTGGACACTATAGAAATGCTTGGAAAATGCAAACATACTCGACAGGGAACATACAACAACCGGAGCTTCAGCTGGCAACAAAATATTACAGACTATTAGAAATATTCATTCTCCCTGAAACAGAGCACTTGCAAAAATCAACTTCAGTCCAGTCAGTAGAAAATTTAGAGGGACAGGATAAATGTATAGGTAGATAGATAGAATGAGCAATCAGTTTGTATCCTTAACCTATCAAACAAATTTAACATCACAAAATGCGGTTCTCAGAACTTAGAGGGGTGGAAAAAACCACCTCCAGTGACATGTCCCAGTAGATTTGTTTTAATTTTTGGAATATTAATAAATTTTTGAAAGTCTTTCTGAAACATAGCTAGGGACTGCTTTTGTTAAATACTTGGATGCCTTTGCCTCCTTATTGCTCAGCAATACGATATACCCAACACAGTGGCCAGACTTGCAACATAAACCCTGACAGCGCAGATCATGAGAAAATAGATACCTACCTAGCTGCTGACCCATCCCTTCCTAACAAAATGTTGAAATATTCTTGTTTTGATTATTCCCCACAATGTTCAATACCTAACAAGTAGGTTTGTTTTTCCATCATTGAGCCTCTACAAGCAATGGAGAAAGATGGATTTGGGGAAGTGGCTACATTTCCTATTACTTGCTATTGCTCCTTCTTCCCAGGATGGTTCTTCCCACACCTCCCCTTAGCTTCTAGACATTGAATTCATTAATTTGTAAACTTCCTTAAGAGTACCATCTAGAGTAGCTATACAGCAATACACAATTAAAATTCCTGCCAAACTTGCAAAACAACATATCAATCATAGTTACTAATACTTTCATTCTCTCCTAAACATTATGTGAATTATAGCATACTGAACAGAAAAACAGTATAGCAGCTATACAGTTCCAGAGGATGTGTTTGGACATGGAAATACTAAGTATAGATTTTGGAGACAAGAAAACAGTTCTTTATCCTGAATATTTCTTAAAGGGAAGCAGAAATTCTTGTTTCTTTAATTAGCTCGGACTTTTCATTTAATAAAACAAGAATGAAATATTCAGAAGCTTTATTCTTAAAGTACTCATGTATATAGAAAAGCCTGTAATTATTCCTTCAAATTTATTGAGGGCACATATGAATTTGTAAAAATCTAACATTATAATGATTACAGTAGTTCTATTAATGACCATTTTTATCATCAGCATTGAACTTCAGACCCTACATGGTGCACTTGAATACGAGTAGCTGGGAATGTCTGTGCTTTCAGTCATTTATTGCTGAGAGCCTAGAATTAAAAAAAAAAAAAAAAAAAAAAAAAT
>JAAGAY010144619.1:0-110061 GCA_011801015.1 Ardeotis arabs | reverse complement strand
TCTTCATCTTTGCAGTCCCTGCCTGTGCCTTCCACAGCTTGGGTGGTGAGACAAGAGCCCTTATTAGTGAAGACTGAAGCAAAAAAGTCATTGAGTACCTCAGCCTTCTTCACGTCCTGGGTAACCAGGACACCAGTCTCCTTCCGGAGGGGGCCTACATTTTCCTTGGATTTTCTTCTGCCTCCTACATACCTATAGAAGCTTTTCTTGTTGCTTCTTATATCCCTGGCTAGATTCAATTCCGTCAGGGCTTTAGCTTTCCTCACCTGATCCCTGGCCACCCGCGCAGCCTCTCTGTATTCCTCCCAGGCTACCTGCCTCCGTTTCCACCCTCTGTAGGCTTCCTTCTTTACTTTCAGTTGGTCCAGGAGCTCCTTGCTCATCCACGCGGGCCTCCTGGCCTTTTTGCCCGACTTGTTCTTCATCGGGATGCACCTCTGCTGAGCTTGGAGGAGGTGCTCCTTGAACGTGGACCAACTTTCCTGAGCCCCTCTTCCCTCCAGAGCCGCCTCCCATGGCACTTTGCCCATCGGGTCCCTGAAGAGGCCAAAGTCCGCCTTCTTGAAGTCTAGGGCTGAGAGCTTGCCATGTAGTTTCCTCGCTGCCCCGTGGATCTTGAACTCCACCGTGTCGTGGTCGCTGCAGCCCAGGCTGTCCTTCAGTTTCACATCCCCCACCAGCCCCTCCCTGTTGGTGAGCACAAGGTCATGCAAGGCACCCCTCCTCGTTGGCTCCTCTATCACCTGCAGGAGGAAGTTGTTGTCCACGCAGTCCAGGAACCTCCTGGACTGCCTGTGCCCTGCCGTGTTGTCTCTCCAACAGATGTCAGGGTGGTTGAAGTCCCCCATGATGACCAGGGCTTGTGACCGCAACGCTGCTCCTATCTGGCTATAGAGTGCTTCGTCTGCTCTGCCCTCCTGGCCAGGCGGCCTGTAACAGACCCCCACCGTAACATTCCCTGTCCGACCCCATCCTCTGATCTTGACCATAAGCTCTCTGTCAGCTCCTCCTCCATCCCCAGGCGGAGCTCCACGCACTCCAGCCGGTTGCTGACGTAGAGAGTGACACCCCCACCTCGTCTCCCCTTCCTGTCTTTTCTAAAAAGCCTATACCCCTCCATGTTGATGCTCCAGTCATACGAGTCATCCCACCACGTCTCTGTGATGCCAACAAGGTCATAGCCCTGCTCGTGTGCACGCATCTCCAGTTCTTCCTGTTTTTTTCCCATGCTGCGTGCATTGGTGTATAGACACTTCAGCTGGGCCCTGAGCAAGGCCAACTTGCTGGTTGGAGTGACAGGCGTTGTTTTGCACTGCAGTTTAGGTTCATTTGCACTTACCTGCGATCCTTCCCCAGCTTCTGGGCACTTGGTGCTGGCACTGGCGCCATGCTGACAGCCGTGGGCTGAACTGTGCTCCCCCTCCCCCAGCAACACTAGTTTAAAGCCCTCCTGACAAGTCTGGCAAGCCTTTGGCCAAGCACACTCTTCCCCTTCTCGATTAGGTGCATGCCATCTGCCCCTAGCAGCCTGGGCTTCTGAAAGCACGCCCCGTGGTCGAGATACCCAAAGCCCTGGCTGTAGCACCACTCCCTGAGCCACGAGTTGACCTGCTGGATATGTCTGGCCCTTTCAGGCCCCTGCCCTTTGACTGGGAGGATTGATGAGAACACCACCTGTGCCCCAGAGTCTTTGACTGTTGTACCCAGGACCCTGAAATCCCTTTTGATGTTTCTGAGGCTGCTGCCGGCTGTGTCGCTGGCCCCCACATGAAACACCAGTAGCGGGTAGTAGTCGGTGGGCCGTATGAGGCTAGGTATTCTCTTGGTGATGTCCCTGATACGAGCCCCTGGGAGACAGCATACTTCCTGAGAAAGCGCATCGGGGCGGCAGATGGGTGCCTCTGTGCCTCTCAGGAGGAAGTCACCCACTACTACCACGCATCTCTTTTTCTTGGTAGCACTGGTTATCACACGAGCCGGTCGGGCTACCTTGCACGGCGCCAGTGCCTCCCCCGAGGTGCTGGGTCTTACTTCTTCGGCCTGCAGAGCGGCAAAATGGTTCTGCAGGGGCACCTTGGGGTTCTGTGGAAGCTTCTTCTTCCTCCTGCTGTGCCTTGTCCTCGCAACTTTCCATTCGTTGGGATCTTCTGCTTGCTTGCTTTCATTGTGTGTCGGTGGGGGGTTTTTAATTGGTTGACATGATGCTCTACAATTGGAAGCTAGCAGCACTAACACCCCAAGAAGCACCAGAAATTCTTTGCAAGTTATAGGATTAAAGCAAACGAGACCAAGTTGCCATTTTCCTGAGGTTCACTTGTGTTCTATGGCAATGCCATGTTCAAAGGTAACTTCAACAAATCTTTTAAGCAAACCTTCTGACATCCTGATCACAACATATATCACAACTGTGGGTTTTTTCCTAAGGATGCTCAATTATCATCCTAATATATAACTTAGTAGTGTTACATCCTATAAACAAGCTGCTATGGCAGAGACTGTTGTTCTGTGTTCCGGGTCTTTTATTGAGGCTAAGAAACTCAGGATACTTTAATGGCAGACTTTCCCATAGGAGGTGGTCACAGTGCTTCTCATACATAGTAAAAGCAAAAAATACATAAAATGAATGCTCATACTAAAAGTCCTGTAGACTTTGCTTTCCAAATTTCTTGCCTCCTCAGACCACCACTGTGCTTCAAGCCATAGAAAGTTCTGAGGTTAGTATTCAAGGAAAAGTTTCACCACTGTCTCTGACTACAGTTTATGAACTGCTGCTTTGAATCCTTAATGTAATGAATGGAGAGCTAGTATTGATTTTGCCTCCTTGCAAAAAGAGGGATGGGGAGATTTTGGGGTGTACCTTGTGATAGTAACAAATTAGGGTGCCAGCTAAGAAGAAAATAGATGGTCTGGTGGCAGGTACACTTGTGGGACTGGAGCCAGAGGCAGCTGATATATTTCACTTGAAAGTGATTATGGACTTGTTAACCCACAGGTACTATGGTGTTTGTAGAGGCTGTTAGCAAATGTTACACGTGTTTAAAGATGCTCTATTGGATTTCTGGTAATGCCCAGGTACCCTGTGGCAGTGGATATTAAACTGACTCCTTTGAAGCATTTAAACAACATATGTTTGAACTGCAGTAACTGTTCGTTCTAAATACCCTGCAGTATTGTCCTTGAATTCAGGTAACATATTACAGACAGTGGTGGTGCAAGACCTGTTTTGCTGTACTGATAAAATGGAAATGAAACTTGATTCCCATCTACAGAAATATCACTGTTTCTTGAAAGAAATGCTCTCAAACTTATCAGTTAAATGCCACATTACTACAAAGAGTGGAAACATAAAATGAGGCAATCAAATTTATGCTGTTATTGGCAAAATTAGCAATTTAGCTATTAATAAAGCTAATAAGTAGCTTTATTACAAAATAATGTGAGAAAGAGGACTTGTTTAAATCTGTAGTTGCAGTGAGATAGAAAATGGGTTTCCCCTCTGGAGTATGTGTCTGAAGGAGGGAACCAGCAACTGCCAAAATGCAGGGAAAGATCTCTCCCTGGAGTGCCAGAAGCTCAGGGTTTAGTATGGTTACCTACTTGCCTTGTAGGAGACTTGATTTCAAACCACAGCTTGCTCAGATAAACCAGGAGCCCAAACCCTCTGTCTTACAACTCATTACTCTAACCCCTGGCTAGCCTGCAGTTGTATTTGCCTCTGACTTTTACTCCAAGCTCCATCTTAGAGTTGAGAAGTAATTTCAACGTAAAGATTGGGAGGGATGGCATCCAGAGGGACCTGGACAGGCTGGAGAGGTGGGCCCGTGCCAACCTCATGCAGTTCAACCAGGCCAAGTGCAAGGTCCTGCACCTGGGTCGTGGCAATCCCAGGCACAAATACAGGCTGGACGGAGAATGGATGGAGAGCAGCCCTGAGGAGAAGGACTTGGGAGTACTGGTGGATGAGAAGCTCAACATGAGCCGGCAATGCGCCCTTGCGGCCCAGAAGGCCAACCGCATCCTGGGCTGCATCAAGAGGAGCGTGGCCAGCAGGTCGAGGGAGGTGATTCTCTGCCTCTACTCTGCCCTGGTGAGACCCCACCCAGAGTACTGTGTCCAGTTCTGGAGCCCCCAACATAAGAAGGACATGGACCAGCTGGAGAAGGTCCAGAGAAGGGCCACAAAGATGATAAGAGGGCTGGAGCACCTTTCCTATGAGGACAGGCTGAGAGAGTTGGAGCTGTTCAGCCTGGAGAAGAGGAGGCTCCAGGGAGACCTGATAGCGGTCTTCCAGTACTTCAAGGGGGCATACAGGAAAGATAGAGAGAGACTCTTCAGTAGACTCTTGTGATAGGATGAGGGGTAATGGTTTTAAAATAGAGGGAGGTATATTTAGATTAGATATTAGGAAAAAATTTTTTACAGTGAGGTGGTGGAACACTGGAACAGGTTGCCCAGAGAGGTGGTGGATGCCTCATTCCTGGAAACGTTTAAGGCCAGGTTGGATGAGGCTCTGAGCAACCTGATCTAGTTGGAGATGTCCCTGCTCCTTGCAGGGGGGTTGGGCTAGCTGACCTTTGAAGGTCCCTTCCAACCCAAACCATTCTATGATTCCATGATTCTATGATTTATCAAAGTGGTAGGCTTCTACAGTTGCCTATCAACAATAATAATTTTTTTCACTAAATAAGCTAATTTCTCACTCATTTTGACAAATTCATCAAGCAGAAGAAGACCATAGATGGCAGAAGCTATCTTTCAAACCCCAGTTTTTCTTTTTTTACCTCTCAACTTTTTGTTGGTTTATTTTTTCAAGGGGTGAAACACCATGCAATTCTATTTTGTCTTTTACACATTTTGGATCCTGTCCTGTCCATCAGTCCTGTCCTGCCTTGATGGTTACTGTTCCAGTGAAGGGAATTTCTTTTAAAACACATTTATTAAAGAACTGACATCAGCAGCTAGGGTATTAAACTTGCTGGTTAAAAACGTTACAACATTCTGTGCCACACAGGGGAGAAGGGATGCATAGTAAACAAATGCACTCTGATGGGTGGAGAGTTGAGCCTTATGAGGCATTGTACAAGTGGCTTAATTTCATGGAGAGAAGTGCCTTAAGTACTGTACAGGGTAGAGTCAGATCCTGGACTTTGGTGGTAGTTTTTTTCCTTTTTCTTCTTTGCCTCTTCAAAAGACAGGATCCTGATAAGCATGGGTATAACAGTCCTAGAAAAGACACAGGTCAATAGGTTTAGCAACTGAAGCCTTTTGGGCCCTTTTGTAGCAGAAACTCAGGCAGGATGGCCCATCCAGGGCTGGATTAGTGTCATTGGCACAATTATGCTGAAGAGGGAGGTACAGACCTATCCTAGGTGAGAGGTGTCACATCAGTACAAAACCATAGCGTAATTGTTTTTAGCCAAGAGAATGGCATAGAGCTATATCACAAAGCACAATGTTGAGCTAAATCACAAACCCACTGTCAGGGTCAGTGAGTGAGGATATGGCCATGATGACCTTCCTTGATGTCATACAACTATGACCACTATGCATAGGGAAAAGTTAATGTCCAGCCTTAAAATGTGAAGGATTTTAAGAACAATGTTTATCTTGGGGGATTAAGCAATTGGGAGAAGAATGATGGAGATCTATTTTGCTATTAAAGGACTCCGCATAGATCCAACATCTATTTGCTTAGTTGCTTTGGGAAGTGTACAGACATAGAATAGTAGAAATTTATGTGTTTCCAGGTTGTTTCAAGTCACTAGATACTGGTTTTGGACTTTGAACCTGAGTATCTCAGAGACATTGAGAGGACTCAAAAGTACTGGTTAATGCTGCAAGGACCCCTGATGCAGTAAGTGCCACTGGGATGACAGAAGCTTTTGAAAAGAGGTTGTTTTATAAGAGACACTGTTGCCGACTTGTGGAAATAACTTCAAAGGGCACTGAAGCATATGTTCTGACTACTCAAACTCCCCATGGAAATGCAAAGCCACTGACATCCTGGAGATGGATTTCAGTCTTTCATTTGGCCTCAGGTTTGTCTGCTGTCATCTAGGGTGACTTTAAGAGCACGGGAGCTAAAAGGACTGTCACAGCAGCATTGGAAAGGTTTATACCTCCACAGTGTTTCATACGATAGTGAAAAAGCTACACATACACTATGTTTTCACTTCTGCTAATTGTCCTCTAATGTAATGTTATCCTTTTCTCTGAATCTGGAAATTATGGTCTTTGTCATATCTTGTCAGAGTGCATGAAATTGTATTTGCAGACACTTATGCACATTATAATTGCACTCTACTAGTAAGATGTAATGCAATACAGATTCCCTTTCACATCCTCCATTTATTTTTCTCTGAAGTGGCCTCATCAAAAGTTCCAGAGCAAAGAGAATCTCAGTCCATTTCACTTCCAGTTATCTGCTTCTGAAACTTGGAAAGTAACAGCCATGCATGATCTGATTAACTTCCTGTCGATATAATCTAGCAGTGGCTTTTTCAGTATTCATGCTTAATCAAATTCAACATGTAAAGTAAAGCTCAGTGAGAGATTATTAAATTCACGTCTTTCTTGCAACCAACTGCTCTGCAGTGTCCAGCACATCCCAAATGTGAGAATGTCAGCTACCACAAAAGAGCAGAACTGTGTAAAATTTTGGGATGGATCTCATGCTGATGTTGAAAATCCTTCTGGTCTGTACAGACTGCTCTGTGTGGAATCTAAATGTGCAGCTGTAGTCAGAAAGAGGGAACAACATGGTGGAGTCTGTGTTAGATCCTCCTGTGGCTTCCCAAATAGATGTGGACAATATGGATTTCTTCATGTTGTCTCCTTTTGTCCTGCAGACTACCTCTTTGGAAACTCAGAAGGGCTCTGCAAGTTTGGTCTGACAGATTTGAATGGGAATAATTTTTTAACTTGGTCGGAAAAATGCCTGTAGGAAGGATTAAACAGAGTGCTAAAGCTTTACTTCACAGATAGTAGAAGTGTAAGTAATCTGTGACACATTATCTCAGACATGCCTGAAGAAGCCTCTGTGGTGTTCTACCTAAATTTAAAAGTAATAATTAATTCAGTACTGATAGACAGAATTTAAAAATGAATAAAATTAATATTAACATAGGAAGGGAATTAGAACAAGCTATTCTGGCCTCCATGGTCAATTTTCATCCAACATTCTGCATGGAAATAGTTATTTCAAATGTGTGCAGCATTATCTCTGAAGGCAGCTCTGCATCTCCATTTTTTAATCTGTAGTATGACTTGAAGTACCTACAGCTGAAGAACTAAAAGGCAACATTGCACGTTAATAGGTTGAGAGTGCACTCTTCAAGGTCATAGTGAAAGTGTAAGGAAATCCGAATTTTTCCTGGGCCTGTTTGCAGTTATTCCTTTTTACAATCATGTATCAGAGTGTGAGTGCGGTGGGGTTCACTTGCTTCCACTTCCCTGGTTCAGGAGGACTGCTCTCACTGCAGGCTTTGGAGGCTAGGAACTCAGGCTGTGTGTACTAAATTAGTTACATTGCAGATAAGTAGTGTCATGCGTTATGGTATTGCTCTGCACATTACTATATGCAGATAGTATCAGTACTGACCTCATGCAGTTTGTCCTGGAATTTGCATGTGAGATCAGAATAAAATTTAGAGATGAGTTTTGCTCTTGCTCCCTTCCTACTTCAAAGAGATGTGTCTTCATAAAGGATGGGCAATCTTTTGAAGTAGCATTTTGAATTTTCAAATATATTACACTTCTGAAGGAGAGGGAAGGACATTGAAAAACATCACAGCAAAATAATACAGTCTGTCACAGAAGCAGCCACACACAGTCATCAACCTTATCAGAAACTTAGAATTCCTGCTCTACTAGTTAAACATTGACTCCGAAGTTAGCAAATAGTGCTTCAGAGCATTCTCTGAATTCTTCAACATTCAGACTGTGTCTGAATTGTTCAATAGTTCATTGTTCAATAGTTAAGTTCCTTGCTTTGTTGTTTGTTGCTTTTCTTTTCTACAAAAATAAGATTTAAAGCATCCTCCTTTTTTCAAAGATAAAAACCTTCACACAACTGAAGACATGGAAACTGGAGTCCTTTGCTCAATTGTTAAATATGTAGCAAAATTAATAAAAGATGAAGTATTTTCTTGCCCAAGCCTCACATAATTACCACCTGTGTTTTTTCCTCTTATGACAGCTCCTTAGAGTATTAAAATTTGTTTTTATTAGAAATGATTGCATTACCTGTCAATTATGGCAAATGTCAAAGTCTCAGATTGGAGTTCGGGTTTTGGATGGAATCGCAATGCAATTTCAATTCATTACTCACATCTGAGTTTCTGGTTGGCTGTCACATGGCATAGGTGTAATATTAAGCACTGAAGGCAACATGACCATGGGAGCCTCTCCTGAGCCTAGGTTGCCATGTTGCCTCAATCTGTTGCAGAGCAAGGAGTCTTGCCTGTCATGATTTGTGCAAGATATAAGGGCATTTACTTTATGACTGTCTCATTTACATTGGTGTAAATTAAGGGACATGGTATTAAAACAGGTGAAATCAGGATCTGGCCCTTGGTGTGGTGTAAAATATTACAGCTTTCTCATGAGATATGCATGTTGTTACAAAGACTGTCCTTCAGAGCATGACCTGACCTTTTCCTTGAGAAATGCTTATGCAACATATCACTTAAATACTAAATTATAGCTACAGTTAAATTGTGCACAGAGCTATTAATTTGTTTGAACGTCTAGTTGACATTAATAAATCTAGCTGACATTATGAGACCCTGATAATAGTCCTTGTTGGGTTGCAAAGAAAGATTCATAAGCTTCTTGATTAGTAGAAAGTCAATTAACAACTAAAGCTAAGTAAACTGCTCAGGTAGTCGCTTGTGCTTGTGTGCTGCTCACTGTAATCTTATTTATAGCAAAAAGAAAGAACACAGAATTCCAACTCCATTTTACAAGCCAATCTTTATTGCTGTGGAAGTGTCCATATGTCTATATGCAAAATATCTTTCTCAGAAGGAGTCTGTTGACTCACTTATTTAATCAGTGAAAACAGTAACTGTATTTTGATGCCAGGGTTTGCTAAGGTAAATGTATGTGTTTTACACACTTCATTTACATGAGAAGTTTCATATTTTAAGACTCTTTGCTAAGAACACATCCTTACACTTCTCTGCAGCCTGGCTCAGGATGTTGGTTGTCCTGAGGAGTGAAATTAATTCTGAGGATGGACATAAACTTATACTAATTTGCACATAACCTATAAGTTATGGAGGAGTATTTCAGCAACAATTTCCACAGCTCGGACTTTACTTCAGTTTTTCATTGCTGTTATTCTTCTCTGTTTCGCTCAGCCAAGGCTGTGAAGCAGCTAGGGTATTAGAGACGTCAAAGGAATAATTTTTTTTTTTTCTTTTCTTTTCTTTTTTTTTCCCACTTATATGAATGCTGATGCAACAATTTTGCTTAGTGAGATGCTGCAGCCTGTTTAAGGAAGCAAGATCATGCTGTTTCCCAACTTAAGAGAGCAGGGAAGCAGACTTGAATATATATACCTATCCTTTAAATCACTCATCTGCCTGGTTCTGAAAGTAGGATGCAGTAAATGACTAAGACAGCACTGGCACTAGGTTCTTCTACTTGTCGCAATGGCTCAGCATGGAAAGCTTGATGCTTTATCCTAGCCTGAAGTAAAAAAGTGACTTGGCTAGCCAGGCAGTGTATGCCTCATCATGGAGAATGCATGCCCATCATATTAGCTTCTACCTTGAAGTTGTGGGCTTCAAGAGGAGGAACCAGAAGAGGGAAGTGCTTAGAATTTCTCTAGCATCTGCTTCTAACCTATGTAAAAGTCTGAGGCAGCAAGAGGAAAATCTCAGGACTTCATCTTTGCTCTCACAAACCGTAGCTCTTGCTCTTTTTTTTTTTTTCCCTCTAAATCTCTCTCTGCCTGGTCTGGTATAAATTTGCAGTTCTCTTAGACAAACCTCACAGGCAGTTGTGCTTTGCTCTTTCTCCTTGACACCACAGCTGCCTAGTCCCCCCTGGATGTTGTGCAATGACCTTGAATGCTATGTGGTTCAAGAAAAAGCAAAAAAGATTCCCACTTTGATCTGTCCCTAGTGGAATCACTCCATGCTCTCCATGACTACTTTGTCTCTAGGTCTTTTCCCAACCTTGATGCATCCTGCAGAGGGGCAACTGCTGCTTTCATCAAGCAAAGTTCTGTAGTGCTCTGGTTTGTGAAAATATCTGAATGCCAACAGTTGATATCAGAACTTAGCCCTTTCTGTTGGGAAGCTATGAGGAAGCTATGGGAGTGATGGTGGATGAGAAGCTCAACATGAGCTGACAATGTGACCTTGCAGACCAGAAAGCCAATCATACCCTGGGCTGCGTCAAGGAGCGTGGCCAGCAGGTCGAGGGAGGTGATTCTCCCCCTCTACTCCACTCTGGTGAGACCTCACCTGGAGTACTGCGTCCAGCTCTGGAGCCCCCAACATAAGAAGGACATGGACCAGTTGAAGAAGGTCCAGAGGAGGGCCACAAAGATGATGAGAGGGCTGGAGCAGCTCTCCTCTGACGACAGGCTTCTTCTGGAGAAGAGAAGGCTCCACAGAGACATTATAGCAGCCTTCCAGTACCTAAAGGGGGCCTACAGGAAAGACAGAGAGAAAGTCTTCACTAGGGCCTGTAATAAAATGAGGGGTAATGGTTTTAAAATAGAGGGAGATAGATTCAGATTAGACATTAGGAATTTTTTTTTTACACTGAGGGTGGTGGAACACTGGAACAGGTTGCCCAGAGAGGTGGTAGATGCCCCATCCTTGGGAAACATTCAAGGCCAGGTTGGATGAGGCTCTGAACAACCTGATCCAGTTGGAGATGTCCCTGCTCCTTGCAGGGGGTTGGACTAGATGACCTTTAAAGGTCCCTTCCAACCCTAACGATTCTATGATTCTATGATACCTTTAACTGACAAATCAAAAGTCTTTATCCAGTCATCACTACAAAGACAATTAAAAGCATTACAGGAAAAAAAAATACCCTTTTTTGTTCTTCTGTGGAATATTAAGAAAATAGTGGACTAAGCTCTCATTCCAGAATATATTTTATTGTTGCAAACAGTGTATACACTACTGGCTGAAAAATGTATACTACAAGAGGCAAAATAGATGAGGTCATTCCAGGCTTTTTAGTGGTTTGAGATTTTGTTAGGTTTGGTACTTTTTTCCTCCAGAAAAAATGGACAAGTAGTTACAAAAGTAGTGGTGTGAGCTGGATTTGTGGGGAATAAAAACTGTGTCAGTTTTTAATTTTTTGCCTAGAAAAACGTATTTGGAAATATTCACTACTGCGTGGGCAGAAACATAACTAGCTGGTCTTAGTTGCAGCTTTTCACATTACTGTGCAAAAAAGACAAAGTAATCACAGTAAACCACAGATTGCAGTATTTCTTTGATATCTTCAAGTCTTCTTTGAGAGCAGATATAGAGCCAAATCCCAAACTTAGCCTTGATTGACACAGTATGCTGACTGGTAATGTCATACAGTCTCATTGTATTTGTTGGATTTACTCTGATGGAAGCGAAGAGACCTGAGACTAAAAATAAAAACATGTCTCTGTTGTGGCCTCTAGGCTTCTCAGTTCAGTTCACTGAGACACAGAACGTGAAGCGTTTAGATGCAGGAGTCGGACCAGGTCCCGTTCTGTTAGTCTCTGTGGTTGTTGGCATGATAACATGGCATGGCACATTGCCACAGCATGCAGTGGGATGCCTGACTCTTTCTATCATAAGCCCAAGCATACTGTGTCAGTCAAGGCTAGATCTGGGATTTGGCTCTGAAGACTTGAAGATATCAAAGAAATACTGCAAGCCTTATGAAGAGAATTTTCTGTATATATCCCTCTGCTTCTTTTATCTTTTGGAAACATTGCCTCCTTCACCAAAGTAATTAATTTAGATTTTAAAAAAAGCTGATAGGACTATGAATGTATGAGAATATACATACATATGTATGTGAATGTATGAGTACATACATGTGTATATATAGAATCATAGAATCATAGAATGGTTTGGGTTGGAAGGGACCTTCAAAAGTCATCTAGTCCAACCCCCTTGCAAGGAGGAGGGACATCTCCAACTAGATCAGGCTGCTCAGAGCCTCATCCAACCTGGCCTTGAATGTTTCCAGGGATCCACCACCACCACCTCTCTGGTGGTGGTGGTGGATTCCTGGATCCACCTCTCCATCCATCCACCACCTCTCTGGGCAACCTGTTCCAGTGTTCTACAACTCGCATTGTAAAATTTTTTTTCCTAATATCTAATCTAAATCTACCTCCCTCTATTTTAAAACCATTACCCCTCGTCCTGTCACAACAGGCCCTACTGAACAGTCTCTCTCCATCTTTCCTGTAGGCCCCCTTGAGGTACTGGAAGACTGCTATAAGGTCTCCCCTTATATATATGTGCTTATATGTACTGTCATTTTAAGTAGATTGGTTTTCTGGTCTATCAGTGCTATAGTCAAGAGCATTTCTGCTAAAGATTGTAGGCTGATGCAGATGTAAAGGCAGTCAGGCTGTTTCTTTCCACTTTTTATTTCTTAGCATGAATTCCTCAGATAGGCTCTGAAATTAAAGGAGATCTCTTACCAGTGGATTATTCTGTCCTTAGTTGAGGCCCAGACAGTTCTGCTAAGGACTTAGGCAAAATGTTATGAAAAGAAGCCAAGGGAAAATCTTCAATAAATTGGCTTGTTTGGTTGAGGTTCTAAAGAGATTTGGAGTTTTTGCAAATTACTTAGGTACTGCTATTGATGAGTATAGGGGCACAACATCTATTCTATTCCTCTCAAGCCCTGCATGCCTACTCCTTCTGTACTTGTGACAGTTGGGTATAGTAATGCTGAAACATGTCAAGGTGATCTGTTGCTTCTGCCCTTTAAGGAAGCTGTATATTTAACTCAGCACTTCTCCTGAACCTGACTGCCAGCTCTGTGTCTAAGTGGGACACCTTTTTAATCAATCTGTTTTTCTTAGTGAAAAGCATTGTCTATAAATTTACAAGATAACAACAAAAACTGATTTATTACCAAAGTTAATGTCATAATTTCTGTGGAGTAAAAGCACTATAGTTAATGCTATGATGAGGTATCACTAATAGCATTACTAATTATAGCTGCTGCAAATTTATAAATAGCAATAGAATATCATTAAGTATGTGAATCATGAAGAGCTAGCTTAATTCTGTCTTGTCTTGCTATCAGCCACATAAAAATTAGTCTTAGATTTGCAGTGGTTGGTAGACATCTTGATCTTCTGGTTCTTGAATTTTCCATAAGGCATTACAGTCTTAAAAGGAAAAGACTCCTTTCTTTACATTATCATTGCCTTTCCAAATATTCTTTATGGAAGCTGTGCAGCTTCAACTATACAATGCGGAATGCATTAAAAGGGAGGGAGCAGGTGTTACAATACAACCCCACTACATAACATCTGTGAGGCACTAGAGTGCAGTACTAACATTTAAAAGCCAGTTGATTCAAAATAAGACAGTTCCTTGACTTATACTTAAAATTTCTTATCCATGAAATACATCAGGATTTCATTACCTTACACAAATATTTCAATACCAATGCAGGATATATATTGTAATTCTCTCCTCTCTTGACTCTGCTTTACAAATACGGAACTCCTTTTTATACATTGGTGTGCAGATCATCTTCTACCTTATACAGATTCTCTGCAATCTTTAATGCAACCCCTAGCAGGACCCTTTGCCTTATTTTGTTTCATTGACATGAGAGGCTGTGAATATGGCTTGAAAACACCCTTCTAAACATGTCTTTTGATCTCAGTAGGATTTCAGAAAGAGGTACAGGTGCAACTGTGATATCAAGATTGTAATTTGCCAGGCCACATTTGTGGTTGCTTTAAAATTTACCCATGGGCTTTGGACTTTATTTAGTATCACTGTATATCCTGTATTGTTCGTAAGCTCCTCAGAGCTAGCAAAGAAATAGATTGCATGGTCATTTACATTGCAAGCACAAAAGGAAATTTAAGACTCTTGTGTGTACAGCAGGAGCTAGTTGCTGATTAAGAAAGGTCCAATAAAGAATTTAGGTTGAAGGCTGTATGTTACAATCTGAATTTTGTATGATTTCTTTTATTTTTTTTCCTTCCTTGTTTCTTTGTAAACCTCTGTTATCTTTAAGTACACTTTCCCAAGGCTTATAATCCTTGAATATCTGTTCTCAGAATAGGATATGTCCTTACTATAATTATTCTTCATTAAAAAAAGAAAAAGGTATTTGAAGGACAGACTGGGGCTGCAGTTACATACTCTGAGGTTACTGTGCATGTTGTTTTACAGTTACAATGCATTTATTTAAATACATTTGTCTCAAAGTTAATGTCAACCAAGACATTAATGCCAAGACTCCGATTAACTCCAGTCACAATCCAAAATCTTGGCCAAGACAATTTGGAATTATAAAGCAAAAACTGCACTGATGTCTTTGGGCTGCTCTTAAAGAGGTTGAGCAGTCTTTTTAGATGGGGCCTTTTGGCGAACTGACTTCTCCCATCTAACCCTGAGAAAATCAATGTGAAAATTCCTGGTGATTTAAACAGGAGGCATGAAAGGTCTCTCCTACGAATCAACTTTACAGCTCCCAGTTGATGGACTTCTAACCATGTATTGCCCTTGTGGTAAACAGAATTTTAAAAGAATCTCATGTCAAATGAACTGCATAAAGATAATTTCTGAGACAAGTTTTCAGGTTTTTCTGTAAGCCTGAAAGCACTACATATATCTTTATGTAGTTTATTTGAAAACCTCAGATTCCTTTAAGATCCAGTTTCTTCTCTAGCTAAGTTTCACCAAAGCAAGCAGTGGCACAGAAGAGTGATGTGTATGTGAAGTACTATAAAAGCAGACATTTCAGAGTAAATAAACACTAGGGAGTCAGACAAAAAAAATTCAACAACCCAAACCAGTGTGCATGTAGCACTGATCAATTACATAGCCCAGCATAAAAAAAAAAAAAAAAAAAAAAAAAAAAAAAAAAAAAAAAAAGTGAAGTCTAGCATGAGCTAGGTTCTACAGCTACAAAAGGGATCAAACTTTCTGAAAGGCTCAGTCAAGCCTCTTCGTCAGGGTTATAGGACTGGAGATATACCACAGGATCATTTTATTAAATAGGCAGAAGTGGGTGAATATAAAGTGTCATCCCCATTTCATATTCATTCCGTGAAGGTTTAATGAAGCTCCACATACCAGTGTCTGCACTGGTCATAGACACTCACATGAATTACTGGCACTTCCTTAGATAGCAACTTGTTGAACCATCTGTAAAAATGTCCAACAGGTTTTTTCCATGCTTGATGGAAGAATGCAAGTTGAATTGCCATGTCTCTAACTCTCCAAATTAGTCCAAGATCATTTCAGTCTCTGAATGGGAAAGTAAAAGACAGAGTGTTGATTTATGGGTTGTAGTTTGCTCAGTCTTTTCATTTCTCCAAGTTCAAGCCTATCCAGACATGAAGTGTTTTTGAACATTCATTAATGGTGACACTTTCTGGGATATCACTGTCGTGAATTGGAGGGTGAAAAAAAAGAAGTAAAAAAGACATATTTCCCTTATAGACATTGGAGTCTAGGCACTAAGAGCTTTGAATATAATGCGCCCTGTGGTCTGGGAAAAGAGAAAGGCTTCATACAATTAAATATTAGTTGTGCATTTGCATTAATGGCTGCAAAGCTGCAGAAACTGGGACCAGGCTGTAAAACTGGTCCTGTGAACCAGTTGTAAAAGTGGCTTTTCCCACTTACACACCACTTCTGGTTTCCTCTCCATTACATCAATAAGCAATGGTGTGCAGATTGTGTTATTCCATAGGCAGAGGAAAGTCCTTTAAATTCAAAGCAGATATGCGTGCTTGTTTCACCAGCAAGATTTAAGCACTTAAATGTAGAATTACTGTTCGTTTTTAATTAAGAAAATATGCAATGTAATTTGTTAATGTGCTTTACATTGCTAGGCATTTTATAAAATATACAATTTGCATGTATAAGTGTAGGACTATTGTATATCATACTGGAAAACAGAATTGGATTATGACTTCCACTTTTCATGATCTGTTAAAGTTACGGAGTTATAGAATTATGGAGTAGACTTTATTATACCACAAAAGAAACAAGTTTCAAAGAAGCTTCATGGCTAGACATTGATCAAGAAGATTGGACAGTTCATTTATAAATTAAGCTAACAATTTCTCTCTCCTAGTTTGACTCCTGTGACTTAAGGATACAGGCTTCCTTAAGCCAAACTGTACGAATAACACTGCAATATGTTCTGAATTAATTAAATAATACTTCATTGTCTCAGTACTACTGGAGAAGAATTAAAATATAGTGCTTTGTAAAAGAGCACTTGGTTTTGGATTTCTGGAATACCTAGAAGTTTTTGTTTTTTTTTTTTTTCTTTTTTAGCAATAGCTTTCAACATATTAACAAAATTCCTGAAATACAGATTTGTCATGTTAATTAAATTGCAACAGTTTGGGCCAGGCATTTCTGTACTGAAAAAAATATCCTGAATAGTTGTGCTGGAGACTGCAGTGCTAAAAATCATGTTACTGTTGCTAAAGCCTTTGCTCATATTGTCCTCATCTGACTCCTTTTTGCATTGTGTCTTTTCTGAAAAGATTATAGCTTTATACAGTGCTGAAGATGCAGATGCTGTACAGATTTAATGCCATAATCTACATTTTACTCTTTTCCTAATACTTCTGAACTTTTCCTTTCCTTTTTGACCATTGCTGAACACTAAGTTGATATTTTCCTCCAAGTAGCTGTTATTACCTTAAGATTCCTTCCTGAGTGGTAACAGTCAGCTCAGGTTTCTTTATACAGTTATGTGGGGGTTGGTTTTTCTTGTTTCACTTTACAGGAAATGTTATATACAATTTTACTGACCAGTCACTCAATGTCCTTCCCTCACTCATTCATTCCTCAACATATAATTAGATTTGCAGGTTATAGGCTGTACTAATCAGCCTCCCACAGAAATGAATGTTTGCAGCATGGGTTCCTTAGATACAAAACTATGCAGCTGTAGATGGAGTCAGGAGTTTTTGTCTGGATCAGGCTGACAAGTGCAGCTGAGTTGTTTGTCTTCAGTATTGGACATGATGGACTCCCAAGAAGGAGATGGACACAAAGAGACTTCAGTAGGTTTTTTTCAACCTTAATTTCTCCTGCTCCTTTTCTGAGTCACAGGTTCTTTCATAGAATCATAGAATAGTTTGGCTTGGAAGAGACCTTTAAAGGTCATCTAGTCCAACCCCTCTGCAAGGAGCAGGGATATCCTCAACTAGGTCAGGTTACTCAGAGTCCCGTCCAACCTGGCCTTGTATGTTTCCAGGGATGGGGCATCAACCACCTCTCGGAGCAACCTGTTCCAGTGTTTCACCACCCTCACTGTAAATTTTTTTTTCTTACATCCAGTCTGAATCTACCTCCCTCTGTTTTAAAACCATTACCCCTAGTCCTGTCACAACAGACCCTGCTGAAGAGTTTTTCCCAATCTTTCTTATAAACCCCCTTGAAGTACTGGAAGGCTGCTATAATGTCTTCCTGGACAGCCTGTTTTCCAGGCTGAACAACCCCAGCTCTCTCACCTTGTCCTCGTAGAAGAGGTGCTCCAGCTTTCTTATCATCTTCGTGGTCCTCCTCTGGACTCAATCCAACAGGTCCACATCCTTCTGATGTTGAGGGCTCCAGAGCTGAACACAGTACTCCAGGTGGGGTCTCACCAGAGCGGAGTAGAGGGGGAGAATCACATCCCTCGACCTGCTGGTCCTGCTTCTCTTGATGCAATCCAGGATGCAGTTTGCTTTCTGGGCTGCAAGTGCATATTGCCAGCTCATATTGGCCTTCTTGTCCACCGCTACCCCCAAGTCCTTTTCTTCAGAGCTGCTGTGAATTCATTCTCCGCTCAGCCTGTATTTCTGCTTGGGATTACTCCAACCCACGTGCAGGACCCACTTTGCCTTGTTGAGTTTCATGAGGTTTCCACAGTATCACCTCTCCAGCCTGTCAAGGTCCCTCTGGATGGCATGCCTTCCCTTCAGCATGTTGACTGCACCACACAGCTTGGTGGTATTGGTGAACTTGCTGAGGGTGCATTCCATCCCACTGTCCATGTCACTGACAAAGATGTTAAACAGGGCTGGTCCTAATACCAACCCCTGAGGAACGTCACTTGTCACTGGTCTCTACCTGGACATTGAGCTGTTGACCACAACTTCCTGAGTGTGACTATTCAGCCAATTCCTTATTCACTGAGTGGTCCATCTGTCAAACCCATGTCTCTCCAGTTTAGAGACAAGGATGTTGTGTGGGATAGTGTCAAATGCTTTGCACAAGTCCAGGTAGATGATGTCAGTTGCTCGTCCCTTATCCACCCATGTTATAACACCATCGTAGAAGGCCACCAAATTAGAGAGGCATGATCTTCCCTTAGTGAAGCTATGCTGGCTGTTGACAATTACCTCTTTCTATTCCATGTGCATTAGCAGAGTTTCCAGGAGAATCTGCTCCATGACCTTGCCAGGCACAGAGGTGAGACTGACTGGCCTGTAGTTCTCTGGGTCATCCTTTTTTCCCTTTTTAAAAATGAGGGTTATGTCTAGTCGGTGGGAACCTCACCAAACTGCCACAACTTCTCAAATATGATAGACAGTGGCTTGGCAACTTCATCCGCCAGTTCCCTCAGGACCCGCAGATGCATCTCACCAGGTTCCATGGAGTTGTGCACACCTTCAGGTTCCTTAGATGGTCCCTAACCTTATCTTCTGCTACAGTGGGCATTTCTTCATTTTCCCAGTCCCTGCTTTTGCTTTCCGCAACTTGGGCGATGTGGCTAGAGCCCTCGCTGGTGAAGACTGAGGCAAAAAAGGCATTGAGTACCTCAGCCTTCTCCATGTCCCAGGTAACCAGGTCTCCTGCTTCCTCCTGGAAAGGATCTACATTCTCCCTGGTCTTCCTTTTATCCCCAACGTACCTAAAGAAGCTTTTCTTGTTGTCCTTGATGTACCTGGCCAGATTTAATTTTGCCTCTCAGATAATTTCTCTGTAATCCTCCCAGGCTCCTGTCCTGGCTTCCACCTGCTGTAAGCTTCCTTTTTGTGTTTATGTTTGTCCAGGAGCTTCTTGTTCATCCATGCAGTTCTCCTGGTGTTTTCACCCATCTTCCTCTTTGTTGGGATGCATCGGTCCTAAGCTTGAAGGAGGTGATCCTTGAAGATCAGCTTTCTTGGGCCCCTCATCCCTCCAGGGCTGCATCCCATGGCACTTTACCCATCCGATCCCTGAAGAGAACAAAGTCTGCTCTCCTGAAGTCCAGCTTGCTGCACACCCTCCTTGCTACCCTAAGGATCTTAAACTCCACCACCTCATGGTCACTGCAGCCAGGGCTGCCCTTCAGTTCCACGTCCCCCACCAGTCTCTCCCTATTGGTGAGAACAAGGTCCAGCATAGCACCTCTCCTCATTGGCTCTTCTATCACTTGGAGAAGGAAGTTACTGTTAAGGCATTACAGGAATCTCCTGGATTGCTTAATGTCCTGCTGTGTTGTCCCTCCAACAGAGATCAAGGTCGTTGAAGTTCCTCATGATGACCTGGGCTTGTGACCGTGAGGCTGCTCCTATCTGTCTATAGAAGGCCTGCTGGGTCCTTCTGGTCCAGTGGCCTGCAGCAGACCCCCACTGTAATCTTGCCTGTCCTTGCACTTCCTCTAATCCTGATCCATAAGCTCTCTATCAGCCCCTCATCCATCCCCAGGCATAGTTCCATGTACTCCAGCTGTTCATTGACATAGAGGATGACACCCCCTCCTCGTCTCCCCTTCCTGTCCTTTCTAAAGAGCCTGTATCCCTCCATTCCAATGCCCCAGTCATAGGAGTCATCACACTACGTCTCCATGATGCCAGCAAGATCGTAGCCCTGCAGGTGTGTGCACATCTCTAATTCTTCCTGTTTGTTCCCCATGCTATGTGCGTTGGCATAGAGGCATTTAAGCTGGGCCTCTGATGAATCCGACTTGCTGGCTGAAGCATTTGAAATTCCTTTAAGCTGCACTTTCGGTGCTCTCCTACTTACCTGTGATATTTCCCCAGATTCTATGTACCTGGTGGTGGCACTGGTGCCACACTGATGGTAGTGGGATGGACTGTGCTTCCCCTTCCCCTGCAACATTAGTTTAAAGCCATCTTTAGCAGCTTGGTAAGCCTTTTTCCAAATATGGTCTTCCCCTTCTCTGTCAAGTGGACCCCATCAGCCCCCAGTAGGCCAAGCTTCTCAAAGTGAGTGCCATGGACTGAGTAGCATGAGCATTGAGTTTGCAGGGAGAACATGGGTTAAGTTTCAAAAAGGCAGAGTAGATGTTCCAGCACATCCTTCTGGACCTCAAACTTGGATATAGCGTACAGAGGATTAGAGCTGTGAATTAGAGCTGTCCTTAGTGGTCCGCCATAAACTCATCTATTCCCAGCTTACTCTGTCTTCTAATGCACTTTTTACTTCTTGCTATCTCAGAATGCAACCTGCAGTAGATGGGCTTTCACAGAGGGGTGTGTCTGTACTGCATTGTTGGTGATTTGTCCCAGGTCTTAGTTTGGTCAATCACTTGCAAAGATTAGTAGATCCTCTTGCTAGTTATTTGTATGGAGTTGCTCTGCACGCATTGGAAATTGCTTATGCTTTCCATTTAAAACGTTCTGTGGCAAAGTGCAGTTATGTAAGACTTGTTGCTGCGTGCTCTTTTCTACTATAAATATTGATGTTACATTAAGTCAAACATCAAATGTGTAAATGTCACCAATCAGAAGGACTGGTTTCATGCCAGCTGCCACAGAATGTGAGAGACTTCTCTGTCTCATCTCTTGGTTACAGAGAAAAGGAGTCACAATCACGTAGATAAGGTCTGCCATAGGAACATGCCATACTGTAATATCTGTCAGGGGTGAGGATACTTTAAACTATGCTTCTGTATTGTCAATATCTCTAGTGAAGATACAGTAATCACTGGCATGTGAAAGTGTATTCTGTCAGTGAAGTTAAATTATTTCATACAAACACGAGCTATAAAGGGAAACTCCACTTTTGCTGGCATAAATTGCACTGGTCATAAGAGGACTCGCCTGTATAATTTCAGCTTTACTCTAGAACCACTAACCAGTTTGCTGGGACTCAAACAGTCACACTCTATCCTAGATGACACATGTGGAATAAGAAGAACACTTAGATCACCAGCTGGCTCCTGTTCACCCTGGTGCTACTGACACATAGGCTTTTTTACTGAGTGACAACAGCAGCTGGAGAATCATGGACACATTTGCTCCCTGTTACATGGGAGCATTTGAGGAACAACCATCTTGCCCTGTCCTCATTACGGGCCTTACAGTAGAGTTTCTAAGAGAAGGGTTTAGGCCAAGATGCTGCTTGCTGAGGAGAATGTGTGACATGATGGTATAAGGTGGTCTTTGTTGTTTCAGTAACCTCATAGACTTTTGTGAGGTTTTCCTGTGAAGGCTGAAGGTGTCTTTAGATCTCCAGATGTACTTTTAACCTGAGGAACACCTCTGGATTACACACAAGTCTTCCACACAAAATGAGCTATGAGAAGAGCTATGCCCCTCTACTCCGCTCTCATGAGACCCCACCTGGAGTACTGCGTCCAGGTCTGGAGCCCTCAACATAAGAAGGACATGGACCAGTTGGAGAGGGTCCAGAGGAGGGCCACAAAGATGATCAGAGGGCTGGAGCACCTCTGCTATGAGGATAGGCTGAGAGAGTTGGGGCTGTTGAGCCTGGACAAGAGAAGGCTCTGGGGAGACCTTATAGCACCCTTACAATACCTAAAGGGGGCCTACAGGAAAGATGGGGAGAAACTCTTCAGTAGAGTCTGTTGTAATAGGATGAGGTCTGTTGCAATGTTTTTAAAATAGAGGGAGGTAGATTCAGACTAGATATTAGGACAAAATTTTGAGGGTGGTAGAACCTTGGAACAGGTTGCCCAGAGAAGTGGTGGATGCCCCATCCCTGGAAACATTCAAGGCCAGGTTGGACGGGGCTCTGAGTGACCTGATCTAGTCGGGCACGTCCCTGCTTCTTGCAGGGGGTTGGGCTAGATGACCTTTAAAAGTCCCTTCCAACACTAACTATGCTATGATTCTATGATTCTAAGATGTTGGGAATTTAGAGAGCATCAGAAGATATATCTCAGTGACAGCATCCCAAGATGTCGCCAACAGAGTACTGCCAAAGCAAGATGAAGAGCTAAACACAGGGTAATAGCATCAGTGCACAAACATCGGACGGCACATTAGTGACCCCAGCAGGGAGCAGCCTGGTCTCACATCTGTGCTCTTTCCGCATGGCAAACATACCCAGCAGGGTGACCCTACACTCTGGGAAAGCTTCGAGCCACTATTCCAAGAACAATGGAGACTTTTAGAAACATTGTTTTTAAAAAACCACAGAGCTAACAAAGAAAATCCCAAAAAAACCCCTCACCAAACTCCATAAAATTAACAAAAAAACACACGCTGCTCATTTCAGGGAAGCTCATAAGCATTGCAGCTTCAGGGGGGTAGAAAAAAATCAACCCATACAGTTATGAAATTTGATTATTTTGGGAGGGGGTGTTTTGTTTTTCAGTATTTGATGTGACTTGGTGATGAGCCAGCAAAAGTGTTAATGCTCAACATGCGAGCTCCTTGGCTGTGGCCAATCTTTTAGAAAAGAGATCATGTTTGAATTGATGTGAAGGTACAGCTGCACTTAATGGCGCTAAAAGGAAAAACAGCGTGACATTTTTGGCAGTTCTATTATACCCAACTAAACATGTCAATAGCAAGAGTGAAAAATAATGGAAAAATAAAATTAAATTCATTAAAAATGAAGCAGTCATTTGGAAATGAAAATGAAGAAAATAATTGATTCTTTTGGTTTCTTTTCCTTGCTGGACTATTTGTCAAAACTGGCACCTTTTTTTTAAAAAAAAAACATTGACAACACCAGCAAATCTGTATTTTTTTTACTATTAGAAAAATAACAACAACAACATTTAGACAAATAGCTGGCTGGCTCAATTCTGGATGTGGCCTATTTCTGATGGTTACTCATGCCTAGTGACACCCCCAAGAGCATAAGGACAGCTTCTGTGTTCACTGTACAGAAGGATAATTTGTGCTAACTTCCTATGGGGATGAGACATCCCAGTAGCCAAAGTATGGTTATATGTAAGCCAATGCTCCTGAAGGTGAGTGCTTTCTCTACTCCTAAACTTGATAGTATGCTGAATGGCTGAGCATAGTGTGGAAATGCTTCACCACTCCTTACTGAACAAGTTTCTGTAGTGGAGGTTGAAGCTGTTGTGTTGGGCTAACTGCCTGTCTACACTGCTTCAACACCTAACCCCTAGGATAAGCTTGCGAGCAGGCACAGCACCATCTCAGCAGATGGGCATGAGTGAGAGCAGCCTGAAGACCTCATATATGCACCAGGTAGGGATAATAAGGTCAGGATTGCCAATGAGAAAACTCAGGAGGGCTTTTATTATAGAGCTCAAGTGATGACAGAGAAGGCATGGGGTATCAAGCACTCAGAAGTCAACTTTTTCTTTGAAGGGACAAAAGAATAGTTTATCTGCTTGTGAGTCTAGAACTGAGAGACCAGTGAATTTCTAGATTTTGAGGAAATGTCAAAGGAATGAAGTGAAATCTTGGTACCTTTGACTTTAGTTAACTCAGGAAAGAACAGCAGAATTAACTTGTATGGACGTATTGTTGATTTCTTTATGTATTTCATTGGTTAGTCAGCTCGACATGAGAGATCTTTGATTGTGTGTTATTTTTGGATTGTTTTCCATTGCTAAGCATGTCACAGTGTGTCATCTCAATGATATAACTGGGTTCTAACACAGGCCAGGTACAGGAGAACAGAGACGTTTTCCAGCTGAACTGGAGCTATGAAAGAGCTGTTAAGGCAGAGTCCAAAGGAGGGTGCTTCAGAGAAGAAAGTTTGTGAAGGAAGCAGTAGGATAGTGTGATTATCCAGAAAAGAAGCCAACCCAACAAGAACTGAGTAGGAGACAAAATAAAAAAACTGAGAAGTCAGAGTTTATTTAAACATAATGATTGTTGAGAACAAAGAAAAGAGATTCTTTTACTTTGTCACCTGCAGGCTAGCATTTTGAGGGTTTCTGTTGTGAAGTTGTCTTTCCTGCAATCAATAAGACTAAAAATATTGTTAAAGTTCTTGATAAAATATGAAAAGTGAGCAATGCTGCAACATCCATTTGTAAACAGGCAGGCGATTTGCATGAGAAGAGAAGTTGTGATCTTCTCTGAAAGACAAGATTTCAAAAGAAGGTGTCTGCATGTGTATCTCCTATTAATTTCAATGGGAAATACAAATATACATCAGGAGATTATATGCCTATGGATTTAAAATGAATGTCTGATGCTATAATGCATATGAGGAATTCCATTTATTATATTAGGAGAAGAGCAGCTAGACAAGATTTTAGAAGATTAAACAAATAAATACATATGTAACTTGATGAATAATCAACAGTATAAAGTTTGTTTATGTGCCTATAGCTCTGGTTGGTACCCAAATATTATGCAAATTTACGTTCTAACACTGTGCCTAGCATAACAATGTATTTTTATTTCAGTACTTTGCTGCTTTGTGCACAGCTTTTGCTGTTCATGCTGTCACACAATAGGTCGTCTGATTGCAGTATGCACTATAATTTAAGCCTTGATTAAAAAATGCACTCTCTAATGGATCTTTAATGGAGTTTCTCTTTAACAAGGAAAGTAGAAATGATAATTAATATGGAACACAGGAAGGCTTGATCTTTATTTATGATGAGCAATTTTACACCTCTCCAGCATTGTAAGGATTCCTTAATGTATGACACACATTTCTAGCCACACTAAGATACCAGAGTAGGTACAGAAGCTTAGGGATAAGAGAGTCTCTGATTTTTTTTTTTTATTTTGAGACTTGTTTCATGCAGAGAGTCAGAGGCAATATGTCTCAGGGAGTTAGCAATGTGTGAAAAGAAAGTAACAAAACAAGCCTTCGACTCTGCCTCCTGGGGGATTTAGTCACAGTCACATAGATATGGGTAAGTATGCTCAGACCCAAAGATGGGCTCCTGAGCTGGTCAGAAAGTGATACTTTTTGCAATGAAAAATCTCAGTAAAATCCAATATTGTCTTTTTGGTCATGCCAGTAACCTTCCTTACCAAATTACACTTTAAGATTAACATTTAAATTACATTTTTACTTTAAAAATATATTTTAAATTTAAAAAAAAAAAATGTTCTGGGAGACAATGTTAGCAAACTATTGTTTTTTCATCCAACATGTGGAAACCCATGCATGACAATACTGTGAAAGACTCCTTCTCTGCTCCCCTCAATATCATGCCTGGAAGTACAGACATCATGGACAGACTTCCCAGGAGTTCCTTGCTTTGAGTTGCTGTCTGATGTAAGTCAATGCTTTGTGCACTGCTGAGAGAAGCACTAGTGAAGGTGAGGATCCATCTATGTTTTTAATATGAGACTGAGCTTATGTTGTTTACTATATTATCATTTATTTGATTTGATACCATGTATACATATCTATACATAAAACCTTTAAAACTGCACTTCCATCCTTTCTGTTAACACTTTCCATCTTTTAAGATGTCCAGCCAAACCTGTAGGACAGCTTTGAGCCCATTTCACATGTTCTACAGCTGGACAGCCCCCATGCAGTGAATGATCCACAGCTCTTTCTATTGCCAGGCCCTCTGGTCTCCTTCACTGTACCTTATTGCTATTGCCTGCCTATTAGTCATTACATTGTGAATAAGTCAGCTGCATTATCCTTCTTCCTCCCTGCTGAAAAATAAAGTAAGCTTTTGCATAACTTTTCAAAATTTGCTGAATTTCCACAGGGACTAATATTCCCTGAGCTGGTTTGAGCAACAGTGTCCGGATACAACTATCAAAGTCATTTCCTCTGGTACCATCAGCATCCTCAGAAGATGTGGCATGAATAGATTTATTTATTCCTGTCAACAAAATCCTTCTTCTCCATGAAAAAATAGTTCATGTTCATCTGTGACTGTCTTCCCCATTTGACTCTCTGTAATCCTTCCTCAGTCCTGCTTCTCTACAGAGAAGAGAACTTGTACAGACGAACACCCTGTCTTTTCACAACCGATTAAAGATCTATACTTTAGTGAACAGACTTAGTAAGTATTAATTCAGAGTACGGACCTAACAAGTACTAATGAGACTGTCTAACTAAGCAACCCTCTACTAGGAAGACTCATGGATTCTGATCTGTATGTAACAAATTTTCAACATAAGGATACAGTAGCAACTTAGAGTACTGAAGTTGTCACAAATATGTTTGCTGTGTTTTATTTTGGGCCAACAGGAAAAATAGAAGTGAGACACTCTACCTGAGCAAGACCCTTAATCCAAGTTGAACTGGAAACTTGGAAGTCATTCTTCTTCAAAGAATTCCTTCAAGTCAACTTTTTGTGTCTTGCTTTTCCTATTATAGTGTGATTGTGCACCACTTTTTTATATTCTCATTTGGTTACAATTCATTAAAAATATGTGCATGTACATATAAGTGTGGATAAAGGCCAAACACAAAGAGAAGGACAGGTGAAGCACCTGATATATTTTTCTTTATTGCTCTGCTTTTTGCCCTCTGCTTAGCCCCCCATTTTAAAGTTCTGCTTTCACATTTCACCTGTTCCCTGGGATGTGATCAGGAGAAATGAGGTCCCTGGCAGGTTGTCCAGTTTGTCAGTGTTCCAGCATGACTTCTCTATATTTCTTATATAAGGAAGACCTTAAATAAATACATAAATAAATATTTTCAGGTCTATAAATACCAGATGTGTTTCTTAAATCACCTCAGTCTGGGACTTCGTCATGGGGAATCTCACTTGCAGATACAAGCTTATATACATCCTTAAAACAATCATGACAGCAGCATTAAGGCGATTTTACAACTTTTAAAATTATTTTACCATAATTGTGGCTTACCTTTGCTTTCTATTTGCTATTAAATTGCAAGTTGCTAGAGGTAAAGCATTCACAGAAGAGTTAATAAACATATTTTGCATCAGTTGGAGGACCTCTCCTATGAAGACAGGCTGAGAGAATTGGGCCTGTTCAGCCTGGAAAAGAGAAGGCTCCAGGGAGACCTTATAGCAACCTTCCAGTACCTAAAGGCGGCTCATAAGAAAAACGAGGAGAAACTCTTTAGCAGGGTTTTGTGAAAGGACGAGGGGTAATGGTTTTAAAATAGAGGGAGGTAGATTCAGACTGGACATCAGGAAGAATTTTTTTACAATGAGGGTGGTGAAACACTGGAAGTGGTTGCCCAGAGAGTTGGTAGATGCCCCGTCCCTGGAAACATTCAAGGCCAGGTTGGATGGGGCTCTGAGCAACCTGATCTAGTTGGAGATGTCCCTGCTCATTGCAGGAGGGTTGGATTAGATGACTTTTAATGGTCTCTTCCAACCTAAACTATTCTATGATTCTGTATTTGATGCAAAACTGTAGTCAGATAAATTTATAAATCAGTACATTTATTAATTTATAAATTAGTAATGATGTGACAGCAAATACAACTGCATCGAAACACTGGAGATGGAGATTGTCAGTGGGATCTAGGTGCGCAGGTCTTACTAGCTTACTTGAAGAGCACTTTGCACTTTGTGAACTCCCCAGAGGTTGTCAGTAGCTCTCTTTGACATGGCTGAGCCTCTCTCCTGTCTACTTCTCATTCTCTGCCGGTCAGTTAACAGAGTACCTAAGTATCTAAAAGAGCATTTGCCAGAGGTGAAATTTTTTTTTTTTTTTTGGCAGCAATACTTCCTCCTTTTCCTTCTTTCTCCAAAAGGAATTTCTTTTTCACTACTTCAAATCCTTAAATAACTTCTCTGTCCATATGTCATCATCTTAGTAGATGCACTCAGATTTTTCCAGTATTACATTGTTTCCCTTTCCCAGTATTTAATTTTTTCCTTTTCAACCTTTTATTCAAAGTTAATTGCATTTTAGAGATAGCAAAAATAACAACATTCCTTTCAACCTCCAACTTCTGGTTTTCTATTTTAATGACAGAATATTTTTTAGCAGTGAAGGGCTAATTAAAGCCATTGCTCCCAGGTCTATTACTGCTTTCAGAGAATTTAACTTACAGGCTTCAGAAGGATTCAGCATACAAAATGGGTAGATTTCAGTCAAATGAAACAGCAGCAGAAAAACACAAATAAATCAATCTGAAATTTCACTTCTGCATAAAAGTCAGGATTTAATAGAGGCAGAGGGTCTAGGATCTCCACTGAGCAATTGTGATCACTGTACAATTAGATCTGCAACCATAAGAGCAAGTGACTTCCTTAGGAAAAGTGCAGAGGTGGTGAACTTTGAAAGGACATATTTACAAGCTATCAATATGAAGGAAATTATTAAGAGCAGAATGAAGGGGAAAGTGATTATAGAAACGGCAAGATGGCAGGAAACTTTAAGAGCATCCTAATGGAAGGTACATTAAAACAGGGAGAGGTGCATTTACATGGCTAAAAAAACCCACAATTAATGGGCTTACTTAAGACAAAAGAAATCAGCCTTTTAAGAACAGAATAGAATAGAATAGAATAGAATAGAATAGAATAGAATAGAATAGAATAGAATAGAATAGAATAGAATAGGAGTATTTCAGTTGGAAGGGACCTACAGTAATAATCTAGTCCAACTGCCTGACCAATTCAGGGCTGACCAAAAGTTAAAGCATATTTTTAAGGGCATTGTCCAAATGCCTCTTAAACAATGACACACATAGGTCATTGATCACCGATCTTGGTACCCTGTTCCTGTTCCAGTGTTTGCCCACCGTGACGGTAAAGAAATGCTTCCTAATGTCCAGTCTAAACCTCCTGTCCTGGTGCAGCTTTGAACCAGACTACTGGATCCCAGGGATAAGAGATCAGCACCTCCGCTTCCATTTCCCCTCCTCAGGAAGCTGCAGAGAGCAATGAGGTCATCCCTCAGCCTCCTTTTCTCTGGACTAGACAAACTCAAATTCCTTAGCTGCTCTTCATAGGACATTCCTTCCAGCCATTTCACCAGCTTTGTTGCCCTCCTCTGGACATATTCAAGGGCCTTCACATCCTTCTTAAACTGTGGGGCTCAGAACCGCACACAGTATTCAAAGTGACATTGCACCAACACTGAATACAGTGGGATAACCACCTCTTTTGACCAGCTGGTTATGCTGTGTTTGATGTACCCCAGGATGGGTTTGCCCACTGCTGACTCATATTGAGCCTGCTGTCAACCAGCATCCACAGATCCCTTTCTGCAGGGCTGCTCTCCAGCTTCTCCCCTCCCAGTTTACACCTGTGCCCAACATTACTCCATCCCAGGTGCAGAATCCAGCATTTGGACGTGTTAAATTTCATCCTATTAATCACATCAGTCCAAGAAGGCTAAATTTTACTCTGGGTGGTCAATAGACCAAATGAATCTTCTTCAGGATTTTTTATGTGAAACAGCACATTGTTTCAAGTTCTTGTACCAGATCAAATATTTCAAGGGATGCCTAGGGCAAGAAGCTAGCATGTAACATCTAGATAGCATACAATGCCTACCAGTTGTATACTAGCCACTGCAAGCAGCTTGCAGTTGCTTATTCCAAGCCAGCCTCGCCACAGAGTGCAGATGGCAGGAAAGAGGGAGCAGCAAGCAGCCAGATATCATTTGGCAACTGGGCCTCAGCACCAGCCACACTGGAGACATGAGCAAGGTCAGTAGTTAGCGTGTTCTTACTGCTTGCCTGCTGCCAAGGGCAGATATCTGCCAAACTATTGAGAACAAGAGCAGCCAGCAGCTCATCTCAATTCCCCTTCCCCTGTGGAGATAACACAGGCAGGTTGCCAGGTTGATGCTGAGATGTAGTGACTCCTGTAGCATTGCAGATATTTCAGGGAGACTCAGTATCTGTGGTGTGCTACCTAAGTCCAGGTCTGATGTATAGAGTCTGAAAGTCCAAGACATGCAGAGCATCAGTAGAAGTTCTTCTGTGAGGCTGTAGGAAAGGGCAGAATGGGCTTTTCTAACCCAAAATCATTCATTGGAAAACCAGACAAAGTATACATCAGTAAACAAATAAGCACAATAAATGTTTATGTCTAATAAGCAAAGATTTCCCACATCATGAGAAGACTAGAAACAGAAACATAGGTACCTTAACAGTGATCTATAGAGAAAATACAAATTAATTGTTGGATTAGCAAGCAGAGAAAAATTGTTTAGCAACAAGCCTATTGAAGATATATTAATGGCCTGGAAGAGAAATCTGGGTGAATTTAGTGGAGTTAATTAAGTTTGAGAATGATGCAACATTACTTCAGAATCTCCTTTCTTCCACAGATGTCATAAACCTGGGAGGCTTGCAGTCTGCTCTAGAGGCTACTATCTTCACAGTTCCCTAGGCTTTGGTTACTGAGCTGCTCAGCTAATGAATCAACATTTTTGACCCCTCATAGTGTGGGAACCGCTGTTCTGCCACACAAGACCTTATTCACACATCCTTACTCAGTAGCAGCCAACAGAAAAAGGTCACTGCTCCTGTTTGCAAAAACTTAATCTATCAATCAATTTTATTAAGATAAGGTGTTGCTGTTGCTCACCAAAGTGTTTCAGCATAAATCAATGTTTGCACTCTTTAAAATAGTAAGTCTTTGCTAGCCCAATTGTTTTCAATTAGAACGAGTTAAGGAGCTTTTGTACTGTTGTACTGGACGGCTTGGGCTGGTTGTGTCTGTCGAGATGTGCCTGCAGGAGAGCCTTCAGCTGATACATCCTCAACTAAACAGGAATATGTGGACCAACAATAGCTGATTTCTACTGCACAGAGTAGAAAACTTCAAGTGATACTAAGAGAAATGCTTAGTACTGTGCCACCCTGAAAACACAGTAGATCATGGCTGCAAAGTCTGTCTCACTTCTGAGCTGTTAAATTTAAGTGTCTGCAGGATTCAGGCAAGTATTAGTTGGCCTATGTTTTGTCTATGTTTTCAAGACTGTTACTATAAATAGAAAAATGTGTAGCAGGATTTGTTCTTAGTTTTGGTTTGTGTGTGTTGGTTTTTGTCCTCCCCAAACAAAAGCTAAAATTCTGGAGTGCAATTCTTTGTAATTCTCCACTGTGACACACTTGATAAATGTTAGACTAAATCTGATTATAAATTAGCCTAATATTGGGGTTTTTTTTACATTAATACAGGATTTATACTCTTTGTCATTTGCATAGCCCTCTCCACCTGTGTTAGGAAGTATGAAATGAGTAGAGTCCTCATTTTTTGTGACTGAGTGGTATTTTACAAAGGCCTTTTGAAGATGCATGTCTAGAAAAGAACAGGACTGCTATATGTAGGTTTGGTCTAGTTTGATTACGCAACGTGACTCATATTGCAGGAAGAAAGTCAAGAGAAAGACAGTGAAAATAGCTGGAGAAAAGGGAGCAGTACAGATATTGAAAAGTTTCAGGGAATAATAAGCTTAGAAGGCAGAGCAAAAGGTAACTGGGCTGAGATGGTTAAAACTTGAGTGTGTAATGAAAATTTGCTGGTTCTTTCTCTTTATCTTGTCATGCAGTGACAAAAGGATAGATAAGGAAGACAAGGAGAGTAAAAGCTTCTTCAGTCAAGCAGCAAGCCTATAGCATCTGTAGGTGCTGTGAGAGCTGGCAATATATTTTAAAAGATTTAATAAGAAATAGCTCCATCTCCCCCACTGTCAAAGCCATTGGTAGTAAACTGAGACATACTAAGTTAGAAGTTTTGAGCTATGACTGCCCTGAAAAGGATATCAATTTCTTAATGAAAGTCAGCTGGGTGAACAATGCATAATATGGTCCACTTAAGTCTCATATTCTTTCCTTTGGTAAATGGCCTGTGATTGTGCTGAAGGTTGTTCTTGCTCAAAATTTTAAAATATCAGTGAACTTTTCTTGAGCCGTTGCTCAGGAACAGGTGAACTCAAGTACTCAGACCTTAACCTGCTCTGCCTGCATAATCATCACCTGAATTCTTTCCAAATATAACAGTCAGATTTATGGCTGAACATTTGTCAATCTGCAAATACACCTTCTTTTATTCCAGAATGGTGACTGAAATGAAATGTTTACAGAAGGTTACTGAAAATACCATATAAGGAGTTGTCTAGCAGCTGTCCTGTTCCTTTGTTGTATGTATGATCATAGAAATTTGTCAAGATGAGACTGGAAGATGTTACTGACCATAATATCTATAAAATTGTTTGGTTTTATTTGACTTCTACATTTTACATGAAAAGCAAACTCACTCCTCCTGTAGCAGGATGCCTCACGGTTTGATTGAACAGTGCTTGGCCCCAGCTGCACAGAAGCGACAGTCCTCTCTTCTCTCACTTTCACCCTCATACTTTCTCACAGTTCTTGTACTTTGATGAGCAAACACTTGTGTTCAGTGCCCTTTGGGTTGATCTGAAAAGTGAGCAATATTTATTTGCAGTCAGCGGTTGCCATGAGTAGCCTGAGGACAGCCTGCCTTGGCAAATAAATTTTTGAGGCTGGCTTTCCAAAAATTAATTCTCTTTGCCTAAACTAATTTCCCAGGTGCAGCAATTTTGAAAAATGCAACCTTTTAAATTTATCTCTCTGGCAATATCTATTGAAATAGTAATAAGAATACCCTTGTTTTCCAAATCAAACATTTATACTCAGTTACCGTTATGGTATGGGGATTGAACTGTACTAGGTACTTCCTAGTCTGAAAGGGCTACTGAAAAATCCAGGGAAGTCTGGAACACAAAAAGTAGACATTTTATTGAATGAGCTGCATTTTGGTGATTGCAGTTCACTGCAAAATGAAGATCAAAAGTTGGCTCCTTTCCGCCTTCTCAGAAGATATAAGTGATCCTCTATTAATTTTTTTTTCCATTGTATTATTTAGTTACAATGTCCTCAACACAATATTTTGCAGAACCTAGCAGGAGGAAAGACAGGTAAAATCATTTATTTTTAAGCTTGGATGACAGGATTTTCAGAAGCACCTAACTTTTTAATGACATTTCAGTATTTAATTCCCCTACGTGTCTTTCACTGTCCCACCCAAATAGATCTGATATTCATGGTAAATGAAATTACAAAACTCACTAATCTTTCAGTTACAGTAGGGGAGTTCCTGGCAACAGGGATTATATTTAGAGATTTGTCGATATGACTACTCCTGTCTCTTTTTCCTTTGAATTTTCTGACCTTTATTATTGTTCACCTATAGCTCCCTGTTACTTCAAAACATAAAAGTAAAATCCTCAAGTGATTACCAAAGCATGAGTAATTCAGTACTCTCTTCCACCTGACATCCACACAAACAATAAGCTAAAGCCAAGCTGTTATAGGAAATTGAGCGAGGGTATATGAGCTAGGAGAAATATATCATGCTAAGAAAGACTTTTCTCTAACATGCTGAAGTACAATATTATTTTCAAATTTCAATCGTCTTTGTTTTAATGATTAGATGGTCCTTTGAGGACAGCTCACCTAGAAATCCTGTACAGAAGTAGCCTGCTGTCCCTTATTTAATTTGTTAAAATGCTGCCGTATACATTTTGAAGTATTCCGGATTTGTATATAGAGTACAGACTGCATGCTGCTATAGAATTATTGATACAAAACCCAAATAAGTTACAGAGAAGAAAAGACATATTCAGAGAAAAAAAATATTAAAGAAGAGTTGCCTCTCCAACCCTATTAAGAATATTTGAAGTAAAAACCCACGTCACTGACCTCTTCCTTTCTTCTGCACTTCAGAAGATAGCAAGCTATCATCTATAGTGAGCTATCACAACCTCCATGACTTCAGAATCATAGAATCATATAATAGTTAGGGTTGGAAGGGATCTTCAAAGGTCATCTAGTCCAACCCCCCTGCAAGGAGCAGGGACATCTTCAACTAGATCAGGTTGCTCAGAGCCTCATCCAATCTAGCCTTGAATGTTTCCAGGGGTGGGGCATCTACCACCTCTCTGGGCAACCTGGTCCAGTGTTTCACTACCCTCATTTAATTTTTTTTTTCCTTATGTCCCATCTCAATCTATCTCCTTCTATTTCAAAACCATTACCCCTCATCCTATTGCAACAGACCCTACTGAAGACTTTCTCCCCGTCTTTCCTGTAGGCCCTCTTGAGGTACTGGAAGGCTGCTATAAGGTTTCCCCAGAGCTTTCTCTTCTCCAGGCTGAACAGCCCCAACTCTTTCAGCCCGTCCTCATAGGAGAGGAGCTCCAGCCCTCTGATCATCCTCATAGCTCTCCTCTGGACCCTCTCCAACTGGTCCACATCTTTCTTATGTTGGGGGCTCCAGAGCTGAATGGCTCCAGAACTTTCACAGCACAGCCTTCACCCCCAGTGCAGAGAACATCCCGCTCTCGTAAGTCCACAGGTAAAGTGAGTTTGGTTTAAGGGTACTACCAAAGCTGAGATACAGGCATGCACTGGGAATGCAGAGAACCTACAGACCCAGCTAAGGCAATGGTTGCATTCCAGTAATGAGTACTTTTGAGTGCATACATCTGCAGCGCAGGCAGGAATATTTTTGGGCCCCAAAGACCATTGGCATGTCATAGAATCATAGAATCTTTAAGATTGGAAAAGACCTCCTAGATCATCAAGTCCAACCATCAACTTAACACCACCATGCCTACTAAACCATGTCCTGAAAGTGCCACGTATACAAATTTTTTTAACACCTCCAGGGATGGTGACTCCACCACTTCTTTGGGCAGCCTGTTCAGTGCCTGATCACTCTTTCAGTAAAGAAGTGTTTTGTAATATCCAACCTAAACCTCCTCTGCTGCAACTTGAGGGCATTTCCTCTTGTCCTATCACAAGTTATTTGGGAGAAGAGACCAACACCAACCTCCCTACAACCTCCTTTCAGGTAGCTGTAGAGAGCAATGAGGTCTCCCCTCAGCCTCCTCCTAAACAATCCCAGTTCCCTCAGCTGCTCCTCATAAGGCTTGTTCTCCAGACCCCTCACCAGCTTTGTTGCCCTTCTCTGGATGCACTCCAGCAACTCAATGTCCTTGTTGTACTGAGGGGCCCAAAACTGCACACAGTACTCAAGGTGAGGCCTCACCAGTGCCGAGTTGTTGGCCTTCTTGGCCACCTAGGCACACTGCTGGCTCATGTTCAGATGACTGTCCACCAGCACCCCCACGTCCCTTTCTGCTGGGCAGCTTTCCAGCCACTCTTCCCCAAGCCTGTAGCATTGCCTGGGGTTGTTGTGACCCAAGTGCAGGAACTGGCACTTGGCCTTGTTCAACCTCATACAGTTCACCTCAGCCCATTTTTCCAGCCTGTCCCAATCTCTCTGCAGAGCCTTCCTACTCTTGAGCAGGTCGACACTCCTACCCAATTTGATGTCATCTGCAAACTCACTGAGGGAGCACTCAATCCCCTCAGCCAGATCTTTGATAAAAGATACTAAACAGAACTGGCCCCAGCACTGAGTCCTGGGGAACATCGCTTGTGACCAGATGCCAACTAGATTTAACTCCTTTAACTCTGTTCACCACAACTCTCTGGGCTTGGCCATCCAAACAGTTTTTAAACCATCGCAGGGTACACCTGTCCAAGCCATGAGCCGCCAGCTTCTCTAGGAGAATGCTGTGAGAGACAGTACCAAAGGCTTTGCTAAGGTCCAGCAGATAACATCCACAGCCTTTCCCTCATCCACTAGACAGGTCACCTGGTCATGGAAAGAGGTCAGGTTGGTCAAGCAGCACCTGCCCTTCATGAATCCATGCTGGCTGGGCCTGATCCCCTGATTGTCCTGCACATGCCAGGTGAGTGCACTCAAGATGAACCACTCCATAATCTTCCCCTGCACTGAGGTCAGGCTGACAGGCCTGTAGTTCCCCAGATGCTCCTCCTGACCCTTCTTGTAGATGGGCGTCACATTGGCAAGCCGCCAGTCATCTGGGACCTCCCCTGTTAACCAGCACTGCTGACAGATGATGGAGAGTGGCTTGGCAAGCTCCTCTGCCAGCTCCCTCATTACCCTAGGGTGGATCCCATCTGGCCCCATGGACTTGTGCGTGTCCAGGTGGTGTAGCAGGTTGGTAACTGCTTCCTCCTGGATTGTGAGGGGGTTTCATTCCACTCTCTGTCCCTGTCTTCCAGCTCAGGGGGCTGAACACCCTGGGGATAACTGGTCTGACTATTAAAGACTGAGGCAAAGAAGGCATTAAGTACCTCAGCCTTTTCTTCATCCTTGGTGATAATGTCCCATGTCCCCGTGTCCCTGACCTCCCCCCCGCCCCCAGGATCCAATAAAGGGTGGAGATTCTCTTTGTCTCTCTTTTTGTTGTTAATGTATTTGTAGAAACATTCATTGTTATGCTTAAGAATAGTGGCTAGATTGAGATCCATCTCGGCTTCTGCCTTTCTAATTTTCTCTCTACATGACCTTATGAGCTCCCTGTACTCTTGTTGAGTTGCTTGCCCCTTCTTCCAAGAGCAGTAGACTCTCATTTTTTCCCTGAGTCCTAGCAAAAGCTCCCTGCGCAGCCAGGCCGGTTGTCTCCCCTGCCAGTTCGTCTTATGGCACATGGGGACAGCCTGCTCCTGTTCCTTTAAGATTTCCCTCTTGAAGAATGTCCAGCCTTCCTGGATTCCTTTGCCCTTCAGGACTGCCTCTCAGGGCACTCTGCCAACCAGTGTCCTGAACAGGCCAAAGTCTGCCCTCTGGAAGTCCATGGTAGTGGTTTTGCTGGCCCCTCTTCTTACCTCTCCAATAATTGAAAACTACCATTTCATGGTCACTAAGCCCAAGATGGCCTCTGACCACCACATCTCCCACCAGCCCTTCTCTGTTTGTAAACAGCAAGTCAAGCAAGGCACCTCCCCTGGTAGGCTCACTCACCAGCTGTGTCAGGAAGTTATCTTCCACGCACTCCAGGAACCTCCTAGGCTGTTTCCTCTCTGTTGTGTTGTATTTCCAGGAGATGCCTGGTAAATTGAAATCCCCCACAAGAACAAGGGCTAGTGATCGGGAGACTTCTGCCAGCCACTTGTAGAACACTTCATCTGCCCCTTCATCCTGGTTGGGTGGTCTGTAACAGACTCCCAGCAGGATATCTGCCTCGTCAGCCTTCCCCCTCATCTCTACCCATAAGCATTCAACCTTATCATCACCATCGTTGAGCTCCATGCAATCAAAACACACTGACATACAGAGCCACCCCACCACCTCTCTTTCCTTGCCTATCCCTTCTGAAGAGCTTGTAGCCATCCATGACATCCAGTCATGAGAGTCATCCCACTATGTTTCTGTGATGGTGACTAAATCATAGCTATCCTGCTGCACAATGGCTTCCAGCTCCTCCTGCTTGTTGCCCATGCTGCGTGCATTGCTGTAAATGCACTTGAGCTGGTCTATCGATTTCACTCCCAATCTTGGTACGTCACCCCAAGGCTCATCTCTAGGGAGCCTGCTTGTATCCCCTTCCCCCTCTGCACTTAGTTTAAAGCCCTCTCAATCAACCCCACTATCTCATGGGTGAGAATCCTTCTTCCCCTCAGAGACAGCCAAACTCCATCTGCTGCCAGCAGCCCCAGTGCCATGTAAACCTCCCCATGATCAAAAAACCCCAAATTCCAGTGATGGCACCAGCCCCTGAGCCACGCATTAATCAGCTGAGTTTTCCTGTTCCTCTCAGTATACTTTCCTGCCACAGATGAGACTGAGGAAAACACAACCTGCGCTCCCGATCCTTCAACCAATTGCCCCAGTGCCCTGAAGCCCCTTTTGATCACTCTTGGACTTCTCTCTGCAAGATCATCGCTGCCAATCTGCACAACCAATAGCGGGTAATAATCAGTGGGGTGGACCAGACCAGGAGGTTTCCTAATAATGTCTCTGACGCAGGCACCCAGAAGGCAGCAGGCTTCCCTGTGGGGTGGGTCTGGTCAGCTTACGGGGCCCTCTTTTCACTTCAGAAGGGAATCACCTATGACAATTACCCTCCTTTTTTCTTAACAGTGGCAGTCACAATGTGTGGGGCTGACTGGCTCTCCCTTGGCAACTCCCTGGATGGACCTTCACCTACGTCCTCATTTGCCTGGCCCTCAAGTTCCAGAGCCCCATACCTGTTGTGTAAGGGCAACTGGGGAGGTGAGGGAGGCCAGGCAGGGATTCAGGTGCTGCCCCAAGCAGGGACCCATTTCCATTTCCCTCTGTCTCTTAGGTCCCCTCCTTCTGCATGGTGGCAAGAGGACAGGGAATCCTCTGCTCCTCATGTAGCCTCCATCTGCTGCCTTGGCCTCAGGGATGGTAGGGTGTGGCTCCACCAGTCTATCTCCCTCTCACGCTCCCGGATACTCCTCAGCCTTTCCACTTCCTCTTTCAGCTCTGCCACCAGTCTGAGCAGATCATCCACCTGGTCACACTGGAAGCAGCTGTTGTCTCCGCTGCCCTCCGGTACAAGTGACAGGCTCAGGCACTCCCTGCAGCCGGAGACCTGCACAGCTGCGTGTTTGTGTGGGAGCGCCGTCTGAGTGGCCACGCTCCTTCTGGCGATGGCTTTCGGGCGAGTGGAGAGCACAGCTGTGTCCTGTCCCGGGAGGGCAGTGACCACCAGCTGAGTACCCTCCGGAGCCCGGAGAGCGGACTGCGCCACGCCCCTGCAAAGTGCCGCGCCACGCCCCTTTTGCCCGCTCTGCCAGCCGCGCTCGCTGGGGGCGGCTCCTGTGTGCGAGGGGGGCTTGGCCGCCGTCACTCCTGTCCCCGCCCCCGCGGAGTCAGAGCTGCCGCTCGGCAGGGGGCCCACTCGGGCCCGCTCGGGGATGGGGGCGGGGAGGGGGCTGGGGCAGCCTCTCTCTCACTTCGCGGTTTGGCCGCTGGTTTTGCAGCTTCAGGAAGGGTCCCGCGGCCCGATCCTCCGCTTCAGAGCCCTTCTCCTCCGAAAGACTCGGACATTCGCTGAAATGTCCGAATCCTTTTCTTAGAACGCTGCTCGAGCACAAGCTAGTTTCCGTACGGCTTTGATGCACGACAGAGACTGCACATGGACTTACTGACAGCATTCCTGGAAGTTTTGGGTGAAATCCTCTTGTCCTTGCTTCTGTTGACCAGTCGATGTCAACAGTGGCTTACAAATTTTCTGGCAATACTGAAACACTGGGGACTTTTGCTTTTGCTTCTTTTGTCAAGACACACTACAAAGTTGTGCATTCTTGTAGCCTACCTGCAGATTGCTGCCAGTGAAGAACTCACAGAATATGCAGAGGAAAGGTGATGAGTTTGGGAGAATGTATAAAAATGACAGCATGATCAAAAGTCAGGAACATGCACTAACAGCCAAGCAAAGTGACAGAACACTCTTTGGCCAGAAAGTAGTGTTTTATTTTACAGATACTGTGCATGTCACCTCCCCTTCCCCATTGCTGTTCCCAGGAGACTTTGTGTAGCAGAGTAGTTGCAACTTTAAAAAATAACATCTTATTTAATGACTTCCATATTTTCTTGTTATCTTTTTAGATAACAATTCCTAGCTTTCAAATAGGGAAGGTATTGGTTTGTTCCTTTGAAGAAGGAATAATCAAGCTAAACAATAGATTGAGCACTAGCCTGCAGAATTAATGTATTATTAAAATATCAGATAATGCATCCCAATCCACCATCTCAGACATACTGAGAATTCAGGGAAAACTGGGAATTAAAACATGGGGTTTTTTTTCTTTTCTTACTAAATTCTGAACACTTCAGCATTTTTCTCCCATGTTCTTGAAGACTAGAAGAATATTACACATTTTCACCCTGACACATTTTTAGCAGCTTCATATCCGTATTGCATGTACATATCTGATTTCTATGAAAATTGAACACACGCAATGCCTATAAACAGTTGAAAGGAAAGGGAATATGCTTTGTGAACCAAAATTCCCTCAAATTTGCTTTAAAGAAGTTGCTACCTAGGATTTCAGGACCAAAATTATGTCCTTCATACTAGAAAAGCTTAATTTCATATTAAGTGTGAGGGGCATTCCCTGTGCTTAACTCTAGCACTTCACTGGGGTCCAAAGACTGGGAACTGTTTTCCTGTACCAACCACGGAGACAGAGTTGCTTGCAGGGGCAGTTGAGAGTACCTGAATTAAGCTTCTCTTCTCAGTTGTCTTTGGAGAATCTAGGATGACTTAAAGGGACAGTTAAAAATATGAAGAAAAATATGAAGCATGAGTAACGACTCTAGCTGCTCTCATTGGGGCTAAAATTTAAACTAAGTGTAATAACTATGGGTGAAACAAGGAGGCAAAGTGAGGACAACAAGTAGAACTTCTGAACACTTTTGTCAGAGAAATGTACTTTACAGTTGTATGCCACTGCTTCAGAAATGGAGAGTGTTCATGTGGCCTGACATCAAAGAACTACCCTAGCTGGCTAAGGTAGCTAGGTAGTCTTCTTAAGCTGCTTCTCTGGCAAATGAAGAGAGCACAACTTTTCTGAAATGCCATTCGATGACCCAAAATAAAAAATTACCTCAGTCCTGCCACTTCCTGAGATGACTCTCTCTTTGTCCATGAACTGGAGAGGCAGTCTTAGGGAAAGCAGCCAGATGAACTTGGGCATTGCCATTACCCCTCTATAGCCTAATACGTAATGGGGGTAAAATAAGTTCTGACATTTTTGCCTCATGAGTGCTTGAGTTTACAAACTTAATGTGGTTTAAGAGTATTTTTATGTTGGTTGTTTGTTTGTTTGATGCAATGCTAAATAAAAAGGGCAGTAACCATGTAAGACTTCACATTCTAAGTAGAGATGACAATCAGAGAGAGCTTATATTGAATTAAGATTATAGTAATCTTTAGCTTTTCAAGATGAAATGAAAAGCTGCCCAGAGAATCCTTAATGGGTACCATTGCAAAAGCCGTAATGTGAGCATCACCTTAACTTTAAATTTCCTGCTGAATGTTTACTAGAACTCTGTCAGCATATCTTTTATGTTTCCTTGCCTATTTGTTCTGCTCCTTCTTTTTAATAATATCTCAGGAACTTGAAATATGTTTCATTATTGAAATTTATTTCCCCTCAGCTTTTTTTTTTTATACACACATTAGCTTGTTGTTACAGTATTTCTCCAAAAGTGTCAAACATCTGTCTGTAATTTGGCTGGGGCTTTTTAGGGGGCAAGAGGAATTATGAAGAACATGTTTGGAAGGATATAATGAAATACAGCACAAATACTTTACAAACAATGTCAGACAGAAAACAAGAAGGTGCAGACTCAGACAGGGTTAGAGTCAGATTCTAACCCTGTCACAGGTTTTGTTAAAGTTGAACTTAGTTCTGAAGTGAAGGTGATTTTGAAACAGATTTTCATTTTGTATTATTGAAAAAAAAGGAAGAAAATACATATATGTAGACAAAAAAAAAAGTGCTGTGTTTATCAAAGACATTTATAAAATGAGCTTCATGAAAGAATTTGTCCAGCTACAAAAAATGTCTCCCCTTCTGTTTTTCTGCCGTTGTAGGGTACTGTTTCATGTTTGTAACACTGTCCCTTTCATGGTTCTGAACCGCTCACTGTCACACAGATCCCTTATATTTATCCATTTGGAAAAGAATCGACATTTCCTGCCTTCTTCCTTTTAAGCTGGGGAAAATAATTTAAATGGGAAAAAAAAATGAACTAAAAGCCTAATATGAAGAAGGTACTTTTGAAAATATATATCTTCTAAAAGGATAAGATATATTTTTTAATCACTTGATTGGTACCATCAAATTGGTATTTTGAAAATAATATTAATATCTTACAATATGTATTTTAAACTTTTTAAAATTGCAATGAGAGTTTAGGATTTGCAGTGTAAGTCATGAGATAGCATGTAATACCTGTGTTCAAATACCTTGAGAATCTTAGGTTTATATCTGGATTCATATCCATTCATTAATTTTTCTAAATAAGTGGGTCAAATCCTAAGGTGCTCTATGTCAATGAGATGGTATTGTCTTTGATGAAGCTCAGAAGAGAAATTGCACGATCTGTTCAGTTAAGTGTTCAATTGGAAGGGATTGCTGTCCTCCTCATCAGATGCCGTCCTCTACCACATGGAGGCCTTTAGTGAATGCCTTGGAAGAAAAAAAAGCTCCTATATCTCTTTGATTTATTTAGCTAAGAGGGTGATATTATACACTAGAGGGGAAGAGTTGTCTTATTTGAGAATCAAAGAGGAATAATTTGTTCCTGGAAGAAAATTAAGATTTATATTGTTTGTGAATTTTCAGACTAACTGTGTGACATTCATGTTGCATGGACTTTATGCTGGTCCTCTCCATAGGTGAATTTTATCCTTTAAGATCTTATTCTTTTTTGGATCCAGAGTGTGCTACATTTCTTTACTGTTTTTACTGTGTTTACATACCTGTGCCATTGATTGTGCTTTCTATCTCCTGGTGTGAAGTCAATGGGAGTTGTGGGAGTTCATTTCTGATGCAGAGTCTGCTGAATCTATGTCTTATTGTAAAGAGAAAATAAGGGCACACATCACCTGACTGTTTTCATGCAACATTATAAATTATAAATATAAAGGCTTCACAGTTCACTGGAGATGGAAGGACAATGAGGTAGTGATAGATGCCCTGGAACTTGATATTTAGCAATTACCAATCATTTGAATATGCTTGTTACTAAGCATTACAGACCTTGTTTTGGTTTTGTACTCCAGACAGGCAGAATGTTCCTCTGGCTGAGAACTCCCCAGATATTTCCTTCCTTTGTTTGGAAAAAGACACCACTGCATCCAAGCAGCTGCTGTGAGATGAGACATTCCATTTAACTAGTATCAGTAAGCAGTGAGGTGGGGTACTTTAAGAGTTTAACCTGGTATCCCAGTTGAAGATGCTTCCTGTTTTGTTTGGAAAAAAGGTTCCTAAAATAGGAGACCCATACCAAAATTCTTTCCTGTGAGAGAGCAGTATTTTGCAAGGCCTTTTTCCATGGCAGAGGCCAGGATCGAGGTGAGTTGAATAAGCTGTTCTGGTTACCAGGTTGTTTTTTATATTACACTTGGAATGAGTTGTCTCTACTGTGGTGTCTGAGTAACACCCAGGTGATGGGTATAGAGCTTATCATTAGCATAAATGAGCAAGGGAAAGAGAAATTTTCTACCGATCACTGAGGGAATACAGAGTTGCAAGACACATGGGTGATTCATCTAACAGCTCATACAACACCTAGGGCAGAAATGGAGCACAAATTCAGATTTCCTGAGTCCCAGCCAGTAGGTCTGGGTCGGATCCATGGAGCTATGCATCTTCTCACCAATAAAAGGTTGCTCCTTGATTTGTTTCTCTGCATTATGGCACATTGTGGAATTTCTTTACTACAAAGTGTTGGTAGAATAATGACAATTTATCAGTCTTACTCAGGCAAAAGAATTGCTTTGAAATACAAGCTTCAAAGCACTTCATAAATATACATTCCTCAAAACCATGTCCTTCCATATGCTCCTTGTCCAGGACAGTAAAGAGGGGGACAGTGTGCTAACAATATTACAAATATAGAAAAGATGTTCTGTGAGTTGTCATAATTGTGCGTGTTGCTGGGGAGTGGACTTGATATAATTAAATATCGCAGATCTCCAGGGCTTTGACACCCAAGTGTGTGAATGAAACATAGCTCTTAGCAAAGTAATGCTTTTGTGAAATGGAGAGAGTATAAAGACAAATTGTGATCTCAGGCCAATTACTTCATTCACATTATTTCGCTCAATGGTGAAGCCCACTGTGTATTCCAGATTAATTGAAAATTTGCATCCTTAATTAGAGTCACTATTTGGGGAGATTAAATGGCTCTGTTTTTCACAAAGGACAATAACATTGTGAACCTGCCTTTCAAACCACCTCTTATTCTTGACCTTGGGGAAAAAGAAAAACACATATACCATTCACATGCTACAGCGATGCAGAGCCCATGTAGGAGACAGAATAATGTGGTAAATGTATTGGGACCATGAAAGGAAGGTGGAAGCACAGAAATGAAGAAATAAGCTCAGTGAACAGTGGATTTTTTTATTATTATTATTTTTGGTTTGGTGGCCAAACAAAAAACAACCAACCAAACAAGCAGAAAACAACCTAGGAGGGAGGAATTAGTTTTACTTGGACTGAAGTAACTATTATTGGGAAACTTGGACTGAAGTGAGAGAACAATGACAAAATAAAATATGTATCGATCTGGAAAGTTCTGTTTGACATGAACAAAAAGATTTTCAATACCTCCAAGAAAAGAGTATCTTCATAATGAAAAAGGCATGTGTTTTGAAACCAAAGTCTTAAAAATATAGCTTAGCGCCAAAATGAAATAGGCCACATCAGTTCCCAAACTAAGTCTGAATTAGTGAGAAGAAGAGATCATTCAGATTTAGAACATTCATGCAATGCTCTTTCCTGGCTGCCAGCAGTTTTCTCCATCAGTGGCATTGTAAGGTTTCAAACTTCTTGAGTGTCCCACAAGCACCTCTGGGAGAGTCATGCTGTCCGTCTTAGATAGAATGCTGATATAAAGCTCTGCAAAACTGCACCTTCAGACCAGTCCCATTCCCCTGCCCACAGTGACAAGGGTTTTCTGTACCCGTTCCTATCTGGTCCTGAGAAAATTGTGATTGCTTCAGAGAGTGCAGGGACAGACCAGTGTGCAAAGTCCACCTCAACAATGACAGACTGGAGCCACTTTGTGTACTTTGCAGTTTTATTTTCCATGTTTGTGGATAGGCTCTTGCATATGAGAGAACCTTGTCCTTTCCTATCTAATGATGCTTCTAAAGAGGTTTTGGTAATCTGCATGTCTCTCACTTTAAAAGGTTACTTCCCCCTACCACACCACCTTGAAGTTCAGAACCTGGGGATCAGGTGATTTCTTCAAAACAATATAAATTTGTATTTGATTTTTAAATCAAGTAGATTTCTAATTTTGTTGTGAAGAAAAAGCTTTTAAAGCCTAGTGTCCATACTTCTTCAAGGCATAAGTATCTGAAAGCAATAATAAAGGAAAACTTTTTTTCTTTTTTTAAACATGGTTTGTGGAGGCAAATGTGTGATTTTTATTTCAGAGAGTGTGTTGGAGAGTTTTCAGTTCTTGGAGAAGTAAGCAGGGAGTTAGCAGAACTGCTACCTTGGCCTTCCAGAGGGAAGACTTTGGCCTGTTTAGGAAACTGGTTGACAGAATCCCTTGGGAGGTAGTTCTGAAGGGCAAAGGAATCAAGGAACACTAGACACTCTTCAAGAAGGAAACCTTAAAGGCACAGAAGGAAGACATCTCCATGTGCTGAAAGATGAGCCGTCGGGGAAGAAGACTGACCTAGCTGAACAGAGAGTTTTAGCTGGAAGTCAGGAAAAAAAAAAAGGAGAGTTTATGACCTTTGGAAGAAGGAGCAAGCAACTCAGGAGGACTACAAGGATGTTGTGAGGTTATGCAGGGAGAAATTTAGAATGGCTAAAACCCAACTAGAACTTAATCTGGCTACTGCAGAAAAAGACAATAACAAATGCTTCTATAAATACATAAGCAACAAAAGGATGGCAAAGGAGAATCTCCATCCTTTTACTGGAAGAAGGGAAGAAACAGGGTGACAAAGGATGAGGAAAACACTGAGGTACTTAATGCCTTCTTTGCTTCCATCTTTAACAGTAGGACCACTTGTTCTCCAGTTAACCAGCCCCCATGAGGTGGAAGACAGGGACAGGGAGCAGAATGAAGCCCCTATAATGCAAGGGGAAATGGTTAGCAACCTGCTACACCACTTAGACACACGTAAGTATATGGAGCCGGGTGGGATGCACCCAAGGGTACTAAGGGAGCTGATAGAAGTGCTCACCAAGCCACTTTCCATCATTTACCAGCACTCCTGGTTAACTGGGGAGGTCCCAGTGGACTGGAGGTTGGCAAATGTGATGTCCATCTACAAGAAAGGCCAGAAGGAGTATTCAGGGAACTACAGGCCTGTCAGTCTGACCTCGGTGCCAGGGAATGTTATGGAGCAGAAAGATCATCTTGAGTGCCATCTCATGGCATACACAGGACAACCAGGTGATCAGGCCCAGTCAGCATGGGTTTGTGAAAGGCAGATCCTGCTTAACTAACCTGATCTCCTTCTATGACAAGACAACCTGTTTAGTGGGTGAGGGAAAAGCTGTGGATGTTGTTTACCTAGACTTTAGTTAAGCCTTTGACACCATTTCCCACAGCATTCTCCTTGAGAAACTGACTGCCATGGCATAGACAGGTGTACTCTTGTCTGGGTAAAAAACTGTCTGGATGGCCAGGCCCAAAGAGTTGTGGTGAATGCAGTTAAATCCAGTTGGAGGCAAGTTCACAAGTGGTGTTCCCCAAGGCTCAGTATTGGGGCCACTTCTATTTAACCTCTTTATCAATGATCCTGATGACGGAATTGAGTCCACCCTCAATAAGTTTGTAGATGACACCAAGTTGGGCAGGAGTGTTGATCTGCTTGAGGACAGAAAGGCCCTGCAGAGGGATCTGGACAGGCTGGATCCACGCGTCAAGGCCAGTTGAATGAGATTCAACAAGGCTCAGTGCCAGGTCCTGCACTCGGGTCACAACAACCCCGTGCAATGCTACAGGCTTGGGGAAGAGTGGCTGGAAAGCTGCCCGGCAGAAAAGGACCTGGGGTCCTATTGAATATAAGCCAGCAGTGTGCCCAGGTGGCCAAGATGGCCAAGAGTATCCTTGCTTTTTTTAGAAATAGTGTGGCCAGCAGGACTAGGGAAGTGATTGTGGCCCTGTACTTGGCACTGGTGAGGCTGCACCTCGAATACTGTGTTCAGTTTTTGGCGCCTCACTACAAGACAGACATTGAGTATGTCTCACTACAACAAAGACAAGAGCATGTCCAAAGAAGAGCAATGAAACTGGTGAAGTGAGTAGAGAACAAGTCTTATGAGAAGCGATTGAGGGAACTGGGGTTTTTTAGTCTGGAGAAAAGGAGTCTCATGGGACACCTTGTTGCTCTTTACAGATATCTGAAAGGAGGCTGTAGTGAGGTGGGTGTTTGTCTCTTCTCGCATGTAAGAAGTGATAGGACAAGAGGAAACAGCCTCAAGTTGCACCAGGTGAGGTTTAGATTGGACATTAGGAAATTTTTTTTTCGCCGAAAGCGTTGTCAAATATTGGAACAGGCTGTCCAGGGAAGTGGTTGAGTCATCATCCCTGTAGGTATTTAAAAGCTGTGTAGATGTGGTGCTTAGGGAAATGGTTTAGTGGTAGACTTGGCAGTGCTAGATTAATGGTTGTAGTTGATGATCTTAAGGGTCTTTCCCAACCTAAATGATTCTATGATTCTAAGCAGCATATTTTGAAGTGGTGCTGCTGATAAAGAGATGAGGTGTCACAAGTTTCATTACTGTGAAGAAATTCTGTGGTTAAATCATTGTGCCCAGGGTTTGAAAATTTATCAACAAAAAAATTGAGGAAATCTTGTTTCCTTCAATTGCACCTGTCAAGCCAGAAATGGCAGCTTTTAAATACCAGTGAGTTTTAGATTATGACCACCATTAACCTGTGTAATGATGGGATGGAAATGCATTCCTGCGTGTCAGCACAAGTTATGCTGTTCTGATGACTGAAGCTGTCGGAAAGGGCACATTAAGCCAGTTAAGTTCAATATCCTCACTTTCTGCTGTGCTCTTCATCTCCTTTTGCCAGTGAATTTGGACAGTAGTCATGTAGATGCCAGCAAACAAAAGTGTGCCAGCTTCCCAGCTGGCATGAAGCAGGCATAGGCCAGCTTCACTCCCTTAATTCCAACAGCATAGGGCAGATTTACATAAGCATAGTGGCTGACTTGCAGAAGTAGTTTGTACTTAAGTGAATGTCTTGGAAAAAAGCTGTGCTTCAACCGCTGAAAAAGTTATTTTCAAGGAATATTTTTTTTTTTAATTTCAGCATGGAGCATATGAAGGGATGTTTGATGAAAGGAGGGAGCTCAGGAGGAGTGTTTGATGAAAAAGTTGTTCTCTTCACTGGAAAAAAAAAAGCTACAGCTTTCTTGTCATTTTAAAAGCCAAACAAATGAAAAAAAAATATCCCTTGGTTTTAAATAGAAACTTGGAAATTTTTGATGAAGAGTCCTTCCTTTTAATCTAATTTAGGCATTAAAAAGCTCAGATACTATGCTTTCTGTCCCCTCTACTATATGATCTTTGCCTTTACCACTGTTGAGGTCACATCTGAAGTACTGTGTCCAGCTCTGGGCTCCCCAATACAAGAGAGACATAGCCGTACTGGAGAGAGTCCAGTGAAGCTCCGCAAAGATGATGAAGGCACTGGAGCATCTCTCCTATGAGGAAAGGTTGAGAGAGCTAGGACTGTTCAGCCTGGAGAATGGAACATTTTGGAGAGGATACTATCAATGTGTAGAAATATATGATGGGAGAGTGTAAAGAAGACAGAGCCAAGCTCTTATGGGTGGTGTTCAGTGACAGAACCAAAAGCAATGGGCAGAAACCGGAAGGACTACAAAGAGGCTGCGTGAGTGTCCAGGGATCGGGTGAGGAAAGCTAAAGCCCTGACGGAATTGAATCTAGCCAGGGATATAAAAAGCAACAAGAAAAGCTTCTATAGGTATGTAGGGGACAAAAGAAAGTCCAAGGAAAATGTAGGCCCTCTCCGGAAGGAAACTGATGTCCTGGTTACCCAGGACATGGAGAAGGCTGAGGTACTCAATGACTTTTTTGCCTCAGTCTTCACCAACAAGGGCTCTTGTCTCACCACCCAAGCTGTGGAAGGCACAGGCAGGGACTGCGAGGACAAAGAACCGCCCACTGTACTCGAAGAGCAGGTTCAGGATCATCTGAGGAACCTGAAGGTACATAAGTCCATGGAACCTGCTGAGATCCATCCGTGGGTCCTGAGGGAACTGCCAGATGAAGTTGCCAAGCCACTGGCCATCATATTTGAGAAATCGTGGTGGTCTGGTGAGGTCCCCGATGACTGGAAGAGAGTGAACATAACCCCCATTTTTAAAAAGGGGAACAAGGAGGACCCGGGCAACTACAGGCCGGTCAGCCTCACCTCTGTGCCTGGCAAGGTGATGGAGCAGATTCTCCTGGAAACCATGCTAAGGCACATGGAGAGCAAGGAGGTGGTTGGTGACAGCCAACACGGCTTCACCAAGGGCAGATCGTGCCTGGCCAATTTGGTGGCCTTCTATGATGGGGTCACATCATCGGTGGACAAGGGACGAGCAACGGATGTCATCTACCTGGACTTGTGCAAAGCATTTGACACTGTCCCGCATGACATCCTTCTCTCTAAACTAGAGAGGCATGGGTTTGATGGATGGACCACTCGGTGGATAAGGAGTTGGCTGGATGGCCGCACTCAGAGAGTGGTGGTCAACGGCTCAATATCCAAGTGGAGACCCGTCACGAGTGGCGTCTCTCAGGGGTCCATGTTGGGCCTGGCCCTGTTCAACATCTTTGTCGGCGACATGGACAGTGGGATAGAGTGCACCCTCAGCAAGTTCGCCAATGACACCAAGCTGTGTGGTGCCATCGACACGCTGGAAGGAAGGGATGCCATCCAGAGGGACCTGGACAGGCTGGAGGGGTGGGCCCGTGCCAACCTCATGAAGTTCAACCAGGCCAAGTGCAAGGTCCTGCACCTGGGTTGTGGCAACCCCAGGCACAAATACGGGCTGGGTGGAGAATGGATGCAGAGCAGACCTGAGGAGAAGGACTCTGGAAGATGAAGGAACAGCTAACTGGCTTTCCCTCCTCTCTACTTCCTAAAGATAAGAAATTATCTTTCTCCTGATCACACACTTAAAACACATGTAATGTAAGATAGAGTTAAGTTTGCCCTCTTTAACTAGAACATAAATGCTGATTAAGTTTTACTTTTCAAGGAGTTATCGTAAATGAGATATTTTTCTTCCACTTCATGCTGATGAACAGAAAAGGAAAACAAAAGGGAGTTTTATTTTACAGGTTTGCCCTTCCAAACTGTAATGTAAAGAAAGATAATGTTGCCCCACTAAGGTTTAAAATGAAGGTTTTCTATTAAATGCTCCTTTTTAATGGATTCTGAAATAAATGATTGGTTTTTTTTTAAAGGCACTTTTTTTTTTGTACAAATTGTAAGCTGAAGTAAGGCACTATATTGCAGTTATAGTTTAAATATTCAATAACTGTTAATAGAAAGGGTGATTAAATAATATATTGTAAGCTTAAAGGGAAATTGCTACAATGTTGATCATAATGTGCTGAGTGACATTGATTTTCTAGAAATGAAATGTAGACAAGGAAAATTGATACAAGCTGCAAACAAGGAACAAATACAAATATTTCAAAAATCTGTAAGTAGATGCAGAAGTTTATTTGAAATATTCAATGTCCAGCTTGTCCCACTGTAGAGGGTACAGAGCATTCATTAAGAACTGGCTGTTAATTATGGTGACTGAATTATAGGTAATGTCTTTGATGTCTAGAGAGGGTTAATTAATTAAATTAAAAAGCTTTGAGGACCTTTTATATGCCTCTAATTTTTACTAGAGGGACGTAGTGGAAGAAGATGTTCTTCGTTTCTCCCTTTCAAAACTTAATCATGATGTAGACTAGCAAGGGCAGAAGGAACACCCTGTTTCTACATAAAGAGATGAGATTTGAAGGGTAGGTACATGACTCCTGTACTGCAGAGTACAAGGTGATTTGGCTGCTTTGCTATAACCTCATTCTTTTCAAAATAAAATAGAGTCAGTATGCAACAAAAAAACACTGATGGGCAGCACACTAAAAAGATTTATGCAGAGCCCTTCAAATGCTGAGGTCTGTAGCTACTTTTGCCTAGAATTTCATTGGTGTGCCGTGACTTCTTCTTTCATCGGTGATGGTTTCTGCTCATTTTTCATGTCACTCACTTTACAAAGGGGGCAAAAAAAAAAAAAAAAAAGGGAAAACTGGGAAAATTGAGCTAGGCTAACATGAATGACAGCTGTTGAAATGCAAGACACTAGGGAGGGATCATCAGGGTGAAAGATACTGTATAAAAGCAATGGGATTTTTTTAGCTCAGCCCACAACAGTTCTTGCTGCAAGGGCAAGGAGTGAGATATGAAAATCACCTTAGGTTGTTTTTTTTTTCCTCTTCTGTGGGTAAACTTACTTCCAGGCAAGCAGTTGAAGATAGTAGACTTTCTCTATACTCCCAGTTCACTTAGGCAGAATACTGTTCCTCGGTATGCTTGATTCTTTTGCCTCTGGTCCAGGATTTGCCATAGCCCAGTACACTCTATCTCCTTGTATGTCAGTCACCATACATCAGTCACCCAAGAGTCACTCCAGAGGATGGTTGTGCCTCTCATCTTGTAATCTATCTTGAATAACATGTTTTTTCCAGATTGTTTGCACGTGTCCAATGATCACCTGACTCAACTGCAGCCTTAAGATCAGACTTTCAGCCTTTTGCAATCTCACCTTACATCTAATGAGTAGGTAGAGAGAAAATGGCCATGTCTCTCCATAAGTACTAAATTGAGAACACATGCATATGGCTAAGTTAGAGGCTCCTTTACTTCTCTTTCTTCTTTTCTTTTACCCAGTAAAGCCCAGCACTGTCATCTGTGAGGAAGAAAGTATGTCTGAGTTTTCTTATACCTAGGCAATGTGCTCAGAAAATATGCACATATATTTTTATGACAAAAACACTTGATGTGCCTCTGTTCTGCAGAATAATATGTTACAAGTTTCTCAGTCATTCACAAATTGCTGTCTGGAAATTAGGATTCAGCTAGTAGGAGGAAATGAAATTATTTCACTACAGGCAGAGGCCCATAAAGGTGAAAAAAAAAGCTGATCTACTGATAAGAGAGCGATGGCATGACAGTAAACAGCAGGATTGGAATGGCTAGATGTCCCTGGCTTGGTGAGAACTGGCTTTCTGTGTTATGATTAAAAATTGAGGTTATGGGGATTAATCCTAGTCCTATTTAACTCAACAGTCACTGGATTTATTTGGACAATAATTTTATTCTGTTTCTTTTCCTACTGGGAAATTGGACCAAGAGGATTCTTTGTGCAGGCTGTCTGCCTTCTTCATGGTTAAATGCACTTGTCGTTGTCTTTGCTTTAGAGAGGAAAACTTTATCCTAAATAATAGGTTATGGTTACGAATTCTGAACTCTGTTGCTTAGGCTTCTGCTACTTGCTTCCATGGTAATACGGATTCTCATAATCTTTCCTTTCTCTGAATTCCAGAAGGTAAAACACTTTGGAAGAATCTTGGATAAATCTCTACTTGTCTGCCCCAAAAAGCAAACTGTCCAGACTGATGAGAATGATTATGATTAACGTCCTTGGTGAATATGAATGAGGACTGCATTATTCATTATGTTGGAATGACATTATTTAACTGATTGTAATTATACAACAAATTAGATATTTGTTTAATGTAAGTTTGCCCAGGGCAACATTTCACAAATTTCTGACAAATCTGGTTACTGTTAAACTTCAGTTACTGTGACGACATAAAACAGCCCTTTGTGCTCACAACTTTTTTCTTAGTTTGCTGGTGCTTTCAACTTGATTTAAAAAAAATAAAAGGAATGTATCATTGCAGTGAAAACATTGTGAAGGCCCAGTGACATGGCTATAGAAGGCATAAATCCCCAAGCATTTCCCTCATCACTCAGAAATTCAGAGAATGCTTGCCTTTTCAGTACTCATCTCAAGTTGCCACATATCAGCATTTCATCTTGCATTCTGTATTGCAACAGTCCATGGGCCTTTCTCTCTGCTTTTGTTAATTTCGTAATAATTCTTCTTCCTCATGAATTAAGTTTTGTGTTGCTCCTTGAAATATGAGCAAATTTTCATACCAGTTCTGAAGACAGTAACAATTTTGCATACACTGATTTCTGAATTCTCAACTTCAGATGCTGTAAAGGAGGTTACTCTTTCTCAATACTTGTTCTCTACACCTCTCAATAAAAGACATCTTTGGATGCACCAAGTTACTAGTCTTTTCTTTTTTCTATATAGTTCTCTGGTATGTTTGTCACCCTCCATACCACAGTCCACTGCTCCTCAAATGTGACTTACACTTGAATATCTAAACTCTAGCATTCAGAATGAAGATAGAGAATGTTACATGCTAGCTATGCTGCAGAATTATGCATATGGTCAGATTTTCGTATCTGTGGGGCTAATTGGTTATGTCTTTTAAAAAACAAATTGCTTAATTTCTAGCTAGAATAGCAAGTTGATGCTCACTGTGCCTTGCTGTGTAAGTTTTTCAAGTCTGTCAACTCCTGTGTCAAATTTTGGCATAGATGGTACCTCTTTCATGGATCTAAGAGAGGTTTACCCATATGCATTTCTCTTCACAGTTTGGATGAGACTGGAGGAACACTTGTTTCTCAGAACTTAGAGGAATATGAACATTTTATAGAATAATAATAATAATATGGTTGAATATGTAAGCATTTGTTGGAATTTCTCCTATTTCATTAATGACTGAAAGAAAATATAATTGTATTGCTGTGTGGCAGCCATTCTGAAATCAGCTGTTGATCATAGACTGTTTCTCAGTTCACAGAAACTATCATCAAACTTATAACTTAAGTGCTTAAAACTCTCAAGTTCTTAAAATCGGTATACATATAGAGGATGGTTGATTAATTATAAGACACAGAATGAAATGTTTTATCGTTGGCAAATTCAGTGTTAAGTAGCCATCAGTTTTTAGCTAAAAGAATGACAGAGCACTCGGTGAAATCTCCTGCTGCTACAACATGTATTTTTTTTCTATCCATTAAAACCATGTCTTTAGCTGAGTTTCATAATTTTGAAATCCTTTTTCTTCCGTAGCAGAACAAAAGCTTTTCATCTAAATGTTCTATTAACTGAAATGTCACTCAAGTAATGTATTTAGGGTTGAGAAATCAAAATATTTCATTTCATTTTTGAAGCTTTTTTTTATTGTTTTGTAAATATGGAGTAAAGAAAATACTGAAACTAAAAATAATTTCAAAATAAAGGATTAGAATGTTTGGTTCCACAAAGGTCAAAATAAAATGTTTTCAGCTATCTAAATATTTTTTTCAATTTTCATTTCAAAAATTAATTTTCACAAAACACTATACTTTTGAAGAACTGTCATTTTTTTTTCTATAAAATACATTGCAGGAAAAAAAATCTGACTAAAATTGTGTAACAACAATTTTCACTGTTGTCAATCTGAAGACTTGCACAAATGGCTAAAGGTTAAAAGAATTAATAACTGCCACTAAAGTCAAAGAAGGAAAATATGTGAAAGTGTTGTTATATATCTCAACAATCACATGTTCGGGGAGAGGTGCAAGCCTGGGGATAGGAGGTGGAAAGTTACAATCAGAAGGAGACCTTCCTACAGTGACCATGTGTAGCACAATAGCATTTAAATACCAAGGTCCAGCTTGGTTTCTCTTCACACAAGGAACATGGAATGTTATGATGCTATATACCATGCAAATGCACTTCATGATCACTCTGTTTTAGCCACAGTGGTACTGATTTCAACACACTGGTCCTGGTGTCCTGCCATGTCAAGGCCTAGCAGTACTTTTGAAATTACCTTTTCCCGTAAGTAGCATGTTATATGCTTAGACCTGGCAGTACTATATTAACATGCAATTGCTGTACTTCCCTGGGATTTAAAATAGAATTGTTTTATTTTCCACATAGAAGCAAGAAAGTCCATGAAACCCATTTGAAAGATACTAGTCAACACGACTCTTCCAGTCAGAGACAACCTCTCCAAGCCTTGTTAGCTTAGCTCCCCCTAGCTGACACCCTTCTCAGTCTGGCCACAGTGCTATAAAAAACAGGTAATAGTTTATAAAGGGTATGGTTGGTCTGATTTTGTCAAGAAAGCAATTAAGCAAGCTTCAATTAATTTGCAAGCAAGACTTAATTCTGAATCTGAGTATTTTTTCTGTTTGTCATCACTAAACTTATAAAAAACAGGACCTGGGATCTGATCTGGGGAATGGCAGATAGACCCCAGCTCTATCCCAAAAAGGTAAGTGAACATTTACAAGTCTGCTTTACCACTCGCTGTCTGAAATTCTCCATCTGTAATGCAGCATATATTATTCTAATCTTCTCTCATGATGCTGTGAATGCAAATGGCTCCACACTAAGTTTTGTTGGTAATTGCCATTACTGAGAGTACATGCCATCTGTTTCCTTAGCCATGCCTGCTAGGTACTTCTTTACACTATAATTCTAACTCCAAAGCTCATCCCAAGATTTAACAACGTAGATGGAGTGGTTGGTGTGGGCAGTGCACTGGCATGAAAGGCACATTATTTTCAATAAACCACTCAGGCTACTCTGGGCATTGAGATTAAACATTACATAGGTATAACTTTATACAAAGGTCTTCACTCCAGCTGTATTTGTGGAGCCCTGGGAAGGAGGTGCTTCCTCTCTTCTATCCTATAATCCACTCGGCTTGCTGTCATGAGGCATGTAGGTACTGTCCCACTTACCTCTTCTTTTCATGTTTTTAATCTTTTTCTCATTTGCTTCTCAGAGTTTTCCTCCTTTTACCATTTCCTACTTGTATTCTTCTCTTTTTACCTCATTGCAGTGTATCTATCTCCCTGCTACATTCCTTTTCTGCCAGGCTTTCTTCTGTCTTTACTGACCTTCCACTCTGAATGCCAACTAATACAACCTAAGAGAAAAGAGGACCTATTTTTAATGTGAGCAAGTTTTTAGCTTGTTACAACCAACAAGAGAGAGATGCTGTCTTTATTTAGGGGCACACTAAAACCAATGGTGATCTAAGCAGATGGTGTGCGAACCATGAGCAAAAGTGACTGATGTGAAGTGAGGCAGAAGAAAATCAGCTTAGAAGAGGGAGGACAAAGCAGGCTTGTCTGCAATTTGTTTGCAGCACTGCCTTCTGCTTGCACATCTCTGGATGAACTAACCATTTGCCTCCTCAGCTGAAAGCACATCTATTTCCATACATTTTTATTAGAGCTGGCAGTTTGTCACTCCAGTGCATCCTTCTGTTGCAGTGTATTACATTGCACGACATAGTAGCATGATGAAATGAAATGTCAGACCCGCATCAGATATATTTAGAGCTGTATGTGCCTGTGTCCAGCAGGGAAAAAACACTGTTAGATCACAGACCCATTTCACTAGGTGATACATATGGTTATGAATCACTCACTTGCCAAGCCCAGATAGCCTTATAATAGCAGTCCCATCTACATCATTTGCCGTTTCAGTACCATGAAATCAACACCAAATACTTATTAGTCAATTTCACATTTGTTCATGTGCTGGTCTTGTGTAGCGGGGGGTGGGGGAGGAGGTACAGTGGCAGCTTCTGTAAGAAGCTGCTAGAAGTTTCCCCTTTGTCGAATGGGTTCAGACTAGGTCTAGAGTGGACCCGCTGCTGGCCAGATCTGAGCTAATTGGAGGCAGTGATAATGCGTCTGTGATAAAGTATTTAAGAAGGGGAAAACTAAAAAAAAAAAAAAGAGAAGCAGAAGCACAGGCAGAGAGTGGGAGGTGCGAGTCTTGTGGGCCTTGTGGCCTTCACCCTCTGGCCTCTGGTCAGGAGGCTGTCTGGGCCTGACTTGGTCCAGATGGCCTGGCTGAGAGAACAGAAGAGGGGAGATGTGAAGAGAACCTGAGAGGTGTCTGCCTGAACCTGATTGTGAAGAACTTCTTGTGAGAGGAACAGCTGCAGATGCCAAGGTCAGTGAAGAAGGAGGGGTAGGAGTAATGCTGCTCCTGGCCGAGACTCCCTTGCAGCCCGTGGTGATGACCATGGTGAAGCAGGCTGTCCCCCTGCAGTCCATGGAGGCCCATGGAGGAGGAGAGACTCAACTGCAGCCTGTTGAGGACCCCATGTTGGAGCAGGTGGATGCCCAAATGATGCTGTGGCTTGTGAAGAGCCTGTGTTGGGGCAGCCTGTTCCTGAGGGACCGCACCCCATGGAAGAAATGACTCAGGCTGGAGTAGTTCAGGGACTGCAGCCCCGTGGGAGGGACCCCACGCTGCAGCAGGGGAGGAATGTGAGGAGTTCTTCCCTTGAGGAGGAAGGAGCAGCAGAAAACAACATGATGAACTGACTGCAACCTATTCCCTGTTCCCCCTGTGCCGCTCAGGGAGGGAAGGAGGTAGAGATAATCTGAAATGAAGTTAGGCCTGGGAAAAGGGGAGAGGTGGGGGAAGTTGTTTTTTTCTCTCTCATTATCCTGCTTTGGTTTTTATTATGAAAAAATTGAAATAGTTTACCCTAAGTCCAGTCTGTTTTACCCATAACAGTAACCTGAATGATCTCTCCCTGTCCTTATCTCGATTCCCGCCCCTCGACAGGGTGGGGAGAGTGAGTGAGAGATTAAGTAGCTTGGTACCAAGCAGGGCTATACTACTACACTTTAGCAGAGGCCACTGGACAAAGGGGAAACTTTTAGCAGCATTTTGTCACCTATAAAAAGGAATAGTCATAGTCAGGGGTCATATTTGGAGGTTGCATAATGAGTGTACAGTATGAACCAGGCAGCAAATAAGATGGGATTCCAGTGTTGAAGCATTTTTATTAGGGAGTTGCAAGAAGTCAAAGTGACATTTTCATTAATAAATTATCCCATTGACGTTGCTGGGTAGGATTCAGACATGGGAACACAACAGTGAGTGAACGTTGCACAGTCTAGCATGTAAGTCTGATCTCAGAAGGCTTATGCTCTGTTTCTGATTCAGGCAGTGACCTGCCCTAGGTTTTAGAGGAGGCCTCTCAATTTTTTTTTTTGAGAGATTCAGTTGCAAATGAAATTTTATCATTATTTTTTAAAGGCACTTTTAGTCAATTTGAGAGTCACAAAACCATTTCTTGATGATGAGGAAGTTTTCCTATTTTCAGCAAAATGCTATTTTCACGTTTGTTCAATGTTTCTGTTGTGTTTCTTTATTTTCTTTGCCTTTGTCTTTCAACAGAAACCAAATTTTATTTTTCCAGGTACCTCTATTGCTTAGTTAGTGAGACTGCAGAGGAAACTTTTTTCCAAAGGAAATTTGAGGAGTTTCATAGCTGCACATGAGGACTCAGCTTCAATTAATGCTTCCGAATACTATTGTAATACTTTAGAAGTCCCCACTGTCCAAAATGAAAAGAGCGGGGATGGATGAGGAAAACACATTTCTTAGGATAGTTAGGCACATATCTTCATCAGAGCTGCATGGGATGACAATGTGTAGCAGTCTTATCAATGGCTGTAAGTTTTGCAGAAAAAATTACATCACTGTAGGACATACCTGCATGGCCTAACTTCCTGCAATTATATTATATTTGTTTTCCTCTGTTATTCACAAACTTTAAATCTTAAGGAGGATAACATTATCATACTCTTTATTTATTTGGTTGTATTTAAATATATTTATTTTGAAGGCAAGTTTGAATTTTGAAAAATTGAACTGAAAGTATTTGTTTTTCTTCCTATTAGCTTTATCTGTCAGGTTAGCAAGTTTATGTGAGAAACAGCTGACTGTTCTTGCTGTTAGAGTGGCAGTAACTCCTTTATTTACAAGGGGTAGATAAAATGTTAATGTACACAGCCTTGTTTTAAAGTTGATTAGGATGTTTGAACTAAATAGTAAAGTGTCAGTGTGTGTTTGAAAGGTCTGAGTCCCACTACTAAATGTATCAGATATATTCTTTTTAGAGATGGGAGAAGAGGTAGTTATATATGACAATACTTGAGTGCCTCAGTTTGCAGTGGCTATTGGAGGAACTTGTAAGAAAAGAAGTCTGCTGGACTGCTTACATCACCTATGAGAGAAGTAGCTGGACCTAGGGATAAAGTAGTGGTCACAGCATATGAAAAAACCCTCAGCTGTGAAAATTTGATATCCAACAGACAATTTCATTAGATAGTCAGACTTTAAATATTAAACTACACCCTGCATAGGCATTCCAAAAAGCCTAGATCCTACTTAGACAAGTAAATAAAGTTTTCATATGTGAAAAGGTCTTGCATGCTGTGCCCAGCCATTTAGCTACTTAAATGCTGAGTACCTTTAGAAATCTGTCTAACTATTTAGACACCTGTAGTGTCATTACTCTCCAGTATCTCACTCCATCTGTCATCAAACTTGCTCCCAGTGTCACCAGCAAACAGGAAACCTTACAGTAACCTCAAATAACTAAAAAGGAGAAGCTTCTAGTAGACTAACAGTAAGAGCAATTTATTCAATATATATATGGTGTGTATTTACTAGAGCATATTCATATTGATTTTTCATTTTACAAATCACTTTACCATTGCAGCACCTTGACAAGCTTACATATTAAAGCACAGTATATTAATATTTACTTGCTGCCTAGAAGCCACACAGACTTTCCTCAATAATGATATCCCAGTATGAATGAAAAGAGGTTGAAAAAGGTAATATTTACAATGGGAATGCATCTGATTTATAGCCCCCAAATGGGAAATTCTTATAGTTGTAGTAATATACTTTCACATAAGCTGTCACAATTGGAGAGCAGCTTGGCCAGTAAAGACCCATTGTCTAAAATGGGAGAAGTGAAATGATAGGTACTTTAGCAACCAGCCAAAAAGCAGTTATCAAAACTTGGAAAATTTTCATCAAGACATCAAGAATGGGGAAGGGAAGCTGTCTTAAGAGTGCAGCATTCATTTAGGGAAAGGTCTTATTTACCAGATGTTTGTATTAGATGTGAGCTATGTCTGAAATAACACCAAGAATTTTTTTTCCCTGGAGCTTATATTTCACATCTTACCTGCTTAAGACAAAACCTTACAACCACAGATGCCACAGATGCAGTGAGGATTGGTGCACTTAAGGAAGCCAGCCCTAAGGAGTGGGGCTGGAGACCATCTCCCATTGTCTTCTGGGGAATCATCTGTCCCTCTTTTTTGTCAGGGGCTGCAGTAGATTCCCCTGTTTTTAATTGCTCCTTGGTACAAAGAATAGTGCATTCCTTTCACCAGGTGGTTTTGGTCTGGTGAGTAGAGTGCTGTGTTCTCTTCCCTCCTCCCAAGGAGGGGAAGTATGGGAAAAACACTGCCTTTTGCATTAGTGCATGAGGTGAGGATGTCTGCTACTCCCAGAGATGGCTGTTGAGCTTTCCAAAAACTTTTTTTGGACATGTACTCAAACTATACCCCCATACCTGGTCACACATTTCTATTTTAAAACTACTTGTGGACATGCAAGGTGTATTTTGAGTCTATGTTAATGCTTCTGTGAAATGAGTGCTTTACTCTGCTTAGAATAATGTTCTGGCGAAATTTATGAGTTTGTCTTTTTCAAGTATTTAAGTGTTGCAAATGAAGCAGTAGGATTGAGACATTACTTTTATTGGTGACTTGTAGCTATTTACCCCCATAAATTTGTCTGCTTTATTGACTTTTTATCAGTATTTTTCCCTCTCTTGTCTTCCTTTGTGTAAATGAATAAAAACGTGGTGTAAATGGTATTAACGTTGAGAGAACTGTAAAAGGCTTTGGTTGAACTGATGATAACAGTGTTCAGGATTTGTTAGGCATCTTGAGTGTCCTGCCATCCCCATGGTCTGCTAGTGATGGTCTCCCTGAAGTCAAGGCTTTGTAAGCCCATGGAGTACAGCTTAAAAAGCAAATAAAGTAGCTGGCCAAAGCATAAGCTAAATCCTAGACAGAGCTGGGACTCTCTTCCACCATCAAGTGAGATTAACCCTACCTGAAGCTTAGCTGTCTAAAATATCTTAGATTCCCTCTGAGGCTGATGAATTAGAATAAGTTCTGTCCAGAATGCAATTCCTCCTAACAATGTCAAGAAACTTGCTTTTCTACTAAGTGAAGGAAATTTAAAAGCTGAAGTTAAGGGACAGGAAGCTTGTGCCACTAACTTGGAGAGCACTCTTGCAAAGCAGGAGACTGGATCAAAATATGCTTAGGAGCAATGCTTTTCTATTAAAAAGTCCTTTCTCATCTATAAAATTAAAAGTACTTTACAGAAATCTATGACTTTTTTCAACATTCTATATGTGTACAAAGACTTGAAGCAATTTGTACAAAGGCTGTTATAGTTGATAAAATCTGTCTATTAAATTGGAGATCAAGCTCTTATTACCAGTTCGATCACAAATTTTTGGCATCACTGTTGATGGGATATTTGAGGCCACTTTCCCTGGAAAGTATATTTCCCACCAAGGCACTTAAATGAAGTGGTTAGAGATTTCTGCTCATTCCCTGCACCCAGTAAGGATTTCTTTAGAAATCTGCTCGTGTTATTCTGCTTCCTCAGTAACGTAGTGCTTGCTAACCTATAACCTTTCAACTTCTATTCTACAATTGCCCTGTTGGGAAAAAAAAAAAAGAACCAAATAACTCTTTGAATGGGGACAGTGAGTTTTCAGGCTTTTACTCCTTCATGAATAGGAATACTTATTCAATAAGAGAGCCGCAGGGTTCTCTTATTGAATAAACACTTTTAAAAAAAAATCACTGCAATTACAAGAGTTTTACTGTGAGTGCTTCAGCATTTTTTCACCTTCCTAGATGTTGCAAACACTTTCAATTTTTGTCACAAGTGCTAGTGTTTTTTTGCCACGAGGCCTGGTGTTTTTCCTTCTGAGAAAGAGATTTTGTGGTCTGGCTACTAAGAGAAGTTGCTGTTTCCTGTATGATCTGTAGTTACCTCTTCATTCACTAGAGGTTGTTGTGTACGTGTAAGCTTAAAAACTTCTTGCTCTTCAGAGGCACCATGGAAGAGGGCTGAGGAACTGAGGGACTGAGGGAGGAGAGGAAAGGGATTTTGTTCATATGGGCTGGGCGATCTTGGCATTTGGGTGAATGGTCAGTAGTATAGTCTGAAATTTGTGTTCTTACCCTGTAACACTGAAAATTCAAGCTCCTTGCCTCTTTGTACACACAAAACTACCTGAGCATAAAGGGACAAGTTACAAACTAGAAACTAGAATCCTTTGCTTTAAAAGTCTCTAGATTTTTAATAACTTTGTGTGTTTGGAGAGCATTTTGTCTATGCTGGACCTTCAAATGTAACGTTTTTTTCTCAAAAGACTGAAAACATGAACCAGCATGGGAGCAATCCATTTGCAGTGAGATGACAGGTAGAATCTGTCCAACAGACAGAGAAGTGCAGGAGGCAGATGTATTGTTATTGTCTCTTTACTTAAGTACACTGCCTATGGCATTGGTTAGGCAAAAAGAAATGGGCTTACTCACCCCTAATGTTTTCTGATCTGTTTCCGTGTAAAATGAGGGGGAAATGCCACACTTTTCCTTCCAGATGGTAGTATTTTCTAATTCTGATAGTTTTGCTATAATGTATCTCAGTTCTAGGATGATAAACACTTGAGGCAAATCTGACTACAGTGTGTGTTTGGTGTGGAGTGTGTTTTGCATCCACTATGGCTTATGATTTTAATTTTCTATGAATATGCAACTTGTGTAAGGCATTTGACACTGTGCCTCAAGACATCCTTCTCTCTAAACTGGAGAGACATAGATTTGATGGATGGACCACTCAGTGGATATGGAATTGGCTGGATGCCCGCACTCAGAGAGTGGTGGTCAACGGCTCAATGTCCCGGTGGAGACCAGTGATGAGTGGCGTTCCTCAGGGGTTGGTATTGAGCCCAGCTCTGTTAAAATCTTTCACAGTGACATGGACAGTTCAATAGAGAGCACTCTCAGCAAGTTCACTGACAACACCAAGCTGTGTGGTGCAGTCAACACGCTGGAAGGAAGGGATGCCATCCAGAGGGACCTGGACAGGCTGGAGAGGTGGGCCCGTACAAACCTCATGAAGTTCAACAAGGCCAAATGCAAGGTCCTGCACCTGGGTCATGGCAATCCCAGGCACAAATACAAGCTGGGTGGAGAATGGATTGAGAGTAGACCTGAGGAGAAGGACTTGGGAGTGCTGGTGGATGACAAGCTCAACATGAGCCAACGAGTGCTTGCAGCCCACAAAGCTAACTGCACCCTAAGCTGCATCAAAAGAAGCATGGCCAGCAGATTGATGGAGGTGATTTTGCCCCTCTATTCCACTCTAGTGAGACCCCACCTGGAGTACTGCATTCAGCTCTGGAGCCCCCAATATAAGAAGGACATGGACATGTTGGAGAGAGTCCAGCAGAGGGCCATGAAGATGATGAGAGGGCTGGAGCACCTCTCCTGTGAGAACAGGGTGAGAGAGTTGGAGTTTTTCAGCCTGGAGAAGAGAAGGCTTCAGGGAGACCTGATAGCGGTCTTCCAGTATCTAAAGGGGGCCTACAGGAAAGACGAGAAGAAACTCTTCAGCAGGCCCTGTTGTGATAGGATGAGGGGTAATGGTTTTGAAATAGAGGGAGGTAGATTCAGACTGGACATCAGGAATAATTTTTTTTACAATGAGGGTGGTGAAACACTGGACCAGGTTGCCCAGAGAGGTGGTAGATGCCCCATCCCTGGAAACATTCAAGGCCAGATTGGACGGGGCTCTGAGCAACCTGATGTAGTTGAAGATGTCCCTGCTTCTTGCAGGGGAGTTGGACTAGATGACCTTTAAAGGTCCCTTCCAACACAAACTATTCTATGATTCTATGATTGTATGATTTTGTGCTTGGGTTAGTTTAAATATAGAAAAGCCATGCTAAAATAAAGGGAAATAATGTCCTAAAGCAAGCATAATCTCCCTATTTGTTCTTATCCTGCTGTATTTGAGGAGTCCTGAGGCCAAATTTGTTTCCCACTCATTGTATCTCTTTTAAAACATGTACCTGAGGCTACCTGAGGGACAATGCAGATGATTCTTAGGGTTATGCATGTGCATCAGGGGCCCATTTGATGGTGTGCTTTAAAGCACGCTCATAGCTTCTCTTACCTGCAGCGTTACTAGACTTCAGTCCTGTCCATTTTTATATGCCTCCTCCCATCTTGACGTGGTGATACTTACCTAGGAGTAGGAAGAGTTTGGGAGCTGCTGAGGAAAACTGAGTTAGAAACAGCCAAGTAGCACTTGGAAGGTGTCCGAGAGATGTGGGGCCCTTTCTGAGCCTCAGACCACACCAGAGATGGCTTGGGTAAAAGCAGGAAAGGACCATGCACCCATATATGTGCATGGTAGGCTCTGTGCTGTGCCACTACCAATACGAGGTTGCAGAGCTCTCATTCTGCTCCTATTAAAGTTGTCAATATGGGTGCATTAGAGTGGCATGCAAAATAATCTTTCTTGTACTAAAACTACAGGTATTGGGAAGTAGAAGGAAATGTAGAGTAATCCTGAAATGAATGGTGACTGAAGAACGCCCACAGAATAAAATAGATTCAGGAGTGAAACAGAAGCGTCACTCTTGGTGCCTCTCTCTATCTGCCCTTGCTGAAGAGGAAGGAAGAGGAGAGGTGGTACTAAATGACAAATTAAAATACTGTAGGCTTCAAAGGACAGATCAGTTTGAACAACACACTGCTGTTTATTAGGGTACTTGTTCGAAAAGCAAACAGGCTGTCATGTGTCTTTGTGCTACTTTGACCTTGCTCTGGCCAATAGAGAGGGACCACTGTGTAATGAATGACAGATGTCTGCATTTTAGTTTACAAACTTTTCCATTACTTCCATTTTCCTTGTAAAAATCCAGCTAGTACAGGGGGGCATATAAAACATGTCAGAATTTAAATGAAAATCCACAACAGTCTATGTGGAGAAGTGTCCTGTCTCCCAATCTGAGTAGCAAGGCAGTCTTCTAAATCAACATAATTTACAGTGGGCCTAAAATGATGTAAAAACATTTTACATTCTATTTTGTGTTCATTTTTGTTAATGCTCTGAATAATAAGTTTCTCCTTTTAATCTTTATGATGTTAACTCATACTAGTTTACCATTTTAAACTTCGCAAGTTTTTTGTGAAGTTTGTTTCTCTAACCATGAAGTAGTCAGATTTTTATGTAATTATGAAGTCCTGTGTTTCCTTAGAAAACTAGGACACAGATTTCCCGGGAGGAATTAGTAAATAATTAAAATCTTGAGGAAAAGAAAACAACAATGAAGCATCGGTCAACAGGGTTACGGGTCTCTAATATTTGACAGCATTTTGATTTGGTTTGTTGTTAAGTATTTCAACAAAGGAATGTTCTGCACTTGACTCTGTGCTGCTGTGTTGGGGTTTAGGAAAGTAGATGCAAGAAGAATTGGACTCCATGAGTTCTGCCCCATGTCTTCCAAGGTTACTGTATACCCATCTGCTTCATAGTTTGTCATCCCTCTCCTATTCCATGTTGTTCATTTCTTTGTCCTCCCTTTTCCTTCACTTTAGGCAATCAGTATTCACACCACTCTTTGATACCTCCTGTGCCACTGCCAGAGGCAGAATGACATATTAGTGCCAGCTTTGCCTTTCCTTGTGCTTGCCTGTGTGTCTATAACTCCACAAAATAAAGTTTAAAGTGACCTTTCTTTTTCTTTCCTCTTCCCTGGATGAGACAAAGATCCTGTTTTCATTAATTATTTCTACTGTTAAAATCTGAATTCTGGGAAATTTTACTGTGGTGTCTCTTTGGAATATTTTTAGTTAAGGTATTGTATTGGTTTTATGTGGCAAAGTTTTCATAGCAGGAGGGGGCTGCAGTGGTGGCTTCTGTAAGAAGACATCAAGACCTGCCCCAGTGTCTGACAGCCAGTTCCAGGCACCTCTAAGACAGACCTGCTGCTGGCAAAAGCTGAGCCCATCAGTGACATTGGTAGCACCTCTGTGATAGTATATTTAAGAAAGGAAAAAAACCACCGTGCAACAGCAGCTGGGAGAGAGGAATGAGAATATGTGAGAAAAAACTATGCAGACACCAAGATCAGTGAAGAAGGAGAAGGAGGAAGTGCTCCAGGTGCCAGAGTAGAGATTCCCCTGTGGCCCATGGTGAGGACCATAGTGATGCAAGTTGTCCCCCTTGTAGCTGATGGAGGAGCAGATATCCACCCTGCAGCTCATGGAGGACCACACACCAGAGCAGATGGATGTCCCCCAAAGGAAACTGTGACCCTGTGGAGAACCCCCTCTAGAACAGGCTCCTGGCAGGAGCTGTGGTCTATGGAGAGGAGCCCACGCTGAAGGTTTTCTGGCAGGACCTGTTTACCCTGTGGGGAATTCACGCTGTAGCAGTCCATTCCTGAAGGACTGTACTCTGTGGAAAGGACCCACACTGGAGCAGTTCTTGAATAATTTTCTTATATTTTTCTCCCCCTGACTTGTTGATGAAGAGCAAGTGATAGGTCAGCTTGGTGGGCATCTGGTGGCCAGTCAAGGTCAACCCACCACAGATGTCATGTTCCATCTCTCCTCAGGAGTCTGAGCTCTGCAATCAGCCTATATGCCTCATGGTGCACATATCTTCCCGCAAGTTGAGTTTTCTTTTTGGAAGTATTGCCAAGGAAGAAGATAGAGAAAAGACTGGAGACATAAGACCTCTGAACTACAGTATCCATATGCATAGGAATAAATTGGTATCTTAAAAGTTCAGATCTCATACAAAACCTTTTGTGATCTGATTATTTTGTAGTTTTTCCTTTTTTTTGCGGAAAGGAAGTCCTTTTGATTTAATTTTTTTAACATACTCTATTATGCTGTCTACTTGGTAGTACTTAATTTCTGTAGAAGCACGTGCAGTGGAGATCAATATTACAAGACTTACACTTTATTGGAGAGTATTCATTGACTGCCTTTTCACCTAATTACCTGTGACCCTCTAGTCTTAATGATTTAAAGAAAGAAAAAGGTAGTTTGTAATCCCTTTTGGTGATGGCAAGGGAATATCTGTCCATACTTTGCAACTGGCTGCATATTACATGTTAAACCATTGGACATCTGTGATAAGTTGCAATTAGAAAGACAGTTAAAGCTAAGGGGTCTGTGTGTGTATATGTGCGTATTACGCATGCATCTCTGACATTGGCTATTATGCCAGGAGTAGCTTTCTCCTCTAAGGAATCATCATTTCAGTGATCGTAGTCTGTCATGTTGAAGGACTGATGTAGAAATTATAACATTAAAAAGCTAAGAAGCCACAAACTGTGAAGAGTAGACTCAATCACTGACCTTAATTTCTAAACTGAAGTGTCTGTCTAGAAGCATATGAGTGAATTATGCTCAGATTTAATTCTGAACTCAATATATTGTATTAGTGATTTTTGGGACCCAGTCTGTCAAATATCAGTTACATGTACTAGTGAGAGGTTTAGATAGGATTCATCAGCCTTTTTTGTTTTAGCAGTTGAATTTATTGTTCCCATCATGGAAAAAGGGAGTGTCCTTACCTGTATAATTAAGGTAAGAATGCTGCCGGTCTTCTGCTTCAACTGTGAAAATTTCTACCTGAGACTGTCTTATATCTTTTAGCTGTCACTGTTCCTTATACACTAATGAAACCTCCTTGTTTTAAAGGTTTGGGTTTTTTTTGAGTACTCCAGGTAACCATTGATGTTAGAAGGTTGAATTAAATGTTTCCAATATCCTAATAATCTTAGAGATTCCTTCTGCACTAAACAAAATCCAGCGCGTTTTGCTTCCACACTGAATTACTAACCAAGTTGGTGAAGGGCAAAATGGCTCCAGCTTGTGTAAAAGCTGTAGTGCTTTTGGTATGCTGTAAGCCGAGCAGAGGGAATTCTGCTCCAGGGGCCTGATGAAATGAATGCTGATTCACTGTTAGCTTTGATCTCTGACTGGAAAGGTTGGCTTATTCTTTACAAATATTCTTTTTCATCTCCTTTATAACTCATTTCCTGAAAGTATGGGCATGAGTTCTCAACTGAACATAATTGAGTTATGGTGACTTAAAAAGTGTCTGCTTGCTGTGGCTGAGCCTTGGTAACCAGCTGTGTGATTATCCTGACTGTGCTCCAATTCCACAGTAAAATATTGTTAGTCCTAATGACATCACTGGTTTTCTGAGATAAATGTAGACTGAATGTAGACTATTATTTCCTTCCTTTTGTGAGTACAGATATCTACATGTATTCTGAGAACTTTTTAATATGACTGTAATTGAGAGTCTAGGATGGAAAGAAAGGCCTGCTGAACTGCGGATACTTATGGGATGCTGAGTGATGGAACAGGTTTCCAGGCACTGCCTCTGCTGGGGGGGTCATGTTTGCTGCAAGATTCTCATCAGGATCAGGCTCTAAAAGGCTTGATAAGGATAAGAACATAAATCTTGTGCTGCTTTTATCACTCAAAGGAAAAAGCTATTGTGTGCTCTGAATAATTAGGAAGTTCTCATAAACATCGACTTTTTGTTTGTTTGCCTGATTTACTGAATCAGAGATTGAAGAGAGTGAATAGTGTATGCCATCCTTTTACTTAGCAGCATTCTGCATAGCTGCTACCTGTACAGGGATTTGGTTCTCAAATATGCTGCTGGATAGGTGTTTCAAGAATCAGACGCAAGGAATTTATAAGTTACGCACACAGTCAGTGAATGTCTTCTGTAACAAAGTAGATCTGGTATAGTGCAGAATAAATATTTATGAAGATGAAAACTTTTCTGGAATCTGAAATTGCAACAGAAATAGATCTGGTAATATCCTGCATGAACCTCTCCACCTTTTGATTATACAAAACTTAAAGCCTTCTTCACCCCACCTCACTGGCTTTTCTTGACCTATACTTTCCCCATGGGCCTGAGCAATGAAATGCGTGCCACCAAGCCCTATGCAAGAAATCAAATATCATGAACTACCATTCAATTATTGGTGACCTCTGTAGATTAACCACCTCCTGGTGTGTTGACCAAGTCCTGTCAGCAACGGAAAGAAGGTTTGATCCGTATAGGGTTGATTCATTTCTTTTGGAGTTGTCGTGTCTGTCCTACCATTACAAGATCATCACATGCTGATGGGATTTTGCTCAGCTGTTGCTCCAATGCACTATTTGGAGTCATCTGCATTGAAAGGTTTCCATGTAATTGGAGGGATGTAGGCTATGTAACAGAGTCTGCTAGTTGTGTCTTCCTGGGTAAGATTTTGAATGCCAGCATAAGATGGAAATAGATTTCTTTATTTAAAAGACTGTGAGTAATGGAAGAGGGACATTGCATGGTAGTTAGAGCATCTTCTGTGTTTCCAAAAGCATAAGACGACTCCAATTTTCCTGTCCTGGATGAAGATATTTTTTAGTCAATAGAATTCAGTTTTGTTAGGAAATGCATTAGTGGAGACAACATCAAGGCCTCAAATGAGAAAGTCTTCCATCCTAAAGAGATGAGCTTGTCTAGGTATAGTGCAGAGGAGTATTATTTTTGAGATCAGTGAAATCTGTAGGCTGGCAGTGAAACATGTCATGCCCCTGGCCTGTGATATTAAAAAAGGAGATGAATAAGGAAAAGTTGTAGCAGTTTCATTTTCTACTGCTTCTTTGAAGATGGCAATATGAATCTTATCTTGCCAATCCTCTCCCTCTCCAGAAGTTAGGTTAGCGTTCAGTTTGCTTTGGTGCCGTCTAGTGTAGAAAGTAGACACTTTAAAATGGTAGACCTGAGAAAAAACACTCTATGGCTGGAGTAGTAGAACTTTTTTAAAACTACACCAAAAAGAGCTAGATGAAAAAGAAAAAAGAAATCTTCCAGGTTCTTTGCAGAAACAGCTGATATTTACTTTAATTCCTGTGTTTTATCTTCCTGTCCTTACCTTGTCCTGCAGTGAAGACCTCATAGTTTGTCTAATAGGATAATACTTCAGAATGGAAGCAGAAAGGGCAAAGAGATATACGAAGAACAACTCACCAAATTGTATTAAACTTTCTTAAATGGTTTAATAACAAGAACACATTCAGCAGATTTTTACATTTCTTCAGAGACAGTTGGATGAACAGGTACAGAAGAGGGGAGGTAGTTGCTCTCAGCACCCATTGACTGAAGGTCCAGTGGCTTGACTTGAAGAAAGGAAAGTCTCAAACTTTTCCTGCATTGCCTTCAGTTCATGCTCTGAAGACCTTCTTTACCATTGCTTTAATTTCAACAGTATGGATTAGAAGTCTAATTACAAACAGTAATGGCAAATTTAAGAAAAGTGTATGGTAAGGCTCTGAGCACTGAAAAATGCAGCATAGTGACGGCCTTCTGTTGCAACGATGTGGAATTTCAGGATGCTGGTATTTTGGAATGTTTAGTTTCAAATCCAGGCTTTCCACTTGATTGAAAAAGGAATCCCTGGTCCTGCTGAGATCCAACAAAGTCATTCTGAATCCATCCAGCAGGCTATAACGGTGCCTGCAAGGGCATTTACACATCATGAGAGTAGTCAAACATGGTAACCAGAGAAGTTGCGGAATATGTATCCTTCAAGATGTCAAAACTTGACTGGACAATTTTGAGCTACCTGCTCCAGCTGGACCTGTTTTCTGCAGGAGATTGACTGGATGACCTTCTGAAGTCCCTTCCAATCAATGTGACTGTATGATCTCATGTGGTGTTGATTTATTTTTATTTTGGGGCAGGGGTGCAGAGCCTAGGGATAGTACCAAGGAAGCAGATAAATAAGAGTAAAGACACAAGTCAAATACGGCCTCCAGAGCAGACAGAATTTAGCAGTGCTATCTCTGGTAAGCGTATGGAACTGAGACCTGCAAGCGGTTATTATCTGAGTAGGAGGTGGACAAGAAGCTGGTGAATATCCTAGTAACTCTGAATATGTTGTGACAGATAGTCAAAATAAAGAGGAACTTGGGGCACTTCAGAAAATCTGTTTCTCATCATCCAAGTTCTTATATTTGAATATAATATTATTATTTCCTTTGAAGAAGCTGAGGATTGGTTTCTTAGGGCCAAATTCTGATCACAGAATCACAAAACAGTTGGGGTTGAAAGGGTCCTCTGGAGACTTTCTAGTCCCACTCTGCTGCTCAAAACAGAGTCAGCTAGAGCCTGATACATATCTGATATGCAAATAAGTTTTGGAAGGGAGTTATGTGGTGTGACTTGTCCTGAATGTTAGGAGGCAAGATTTAATGCTCCAGCAATCTTGTCAGTCTCTGGTCCTAGGTTACTAATTCTGCAGGTAGAAAAGCTGAAGTTCCCTCTCAGGAACCCAGTTTTGATTATGATTAGTGCACTGTTCAGAGTTGTCTGTAACAGTGCTCTCAATCACATGTATGCTTGGAGATAATGCCTTGTTTGGAGTCCAAGATTAAATCATTTTGCATTACATCACATCCTTCTGTAGGTCGCTCCATCAATGGGCCAACTAGAATTTGTCTCCAAACCGAAGTACTCTTTACAAAGTGCCACAGAAAATCAGGCAGAGATGTTATTCCTACTATAAACATAATGTGGAAAATGAGCGACTACTGTGACATGATGTTTGTTACCTGCACAAATGATTTATGTTCTTTAATTCCCAGGTTTAAGCTTGATTTTAACCAGCCCTTCATTGTGGTAGATGAGATACTTCCTAATATGCCAAAATAAAGGAGTCTTCCTTTAGATACCACTAGTTTTATTCTAGAAGCTGCTTAAACCATTCAGGAGCACTAAATGCCAGGCTTGCAGATTTCTGGATTTAGTGAGGAGCCAGTGTTTGATATGAAGCCCTCTACCTTGCATTTGTCTTCTCCCTTCTTCCCCTTAAGTACAAAAATGGCAGCATGGCAATGATAATGCAAAGCAAACAATTTTCCTTTTGTCTCTGACAGAAATAGGAAGGTGGAAGATCATAACACAAACTGGCTGCCATGTTTCAAACCCTGTGCGCAACAGAACTATTACCAACCTTCCTGTCCAATGGGTATCTTACCAGCAAGTGAGGATTTACACTCCTTTAGAGTTTAAAAATACTGTGAACACATTTTTTAATATGCAATTTGGAGTTCATAAACCATTGGGTCATTCGCATTCAGCTGAAGTGTTCCTTATGTTGCCAGGTTGTCTTCTGCTTCTGTGACTTCCCTATTCTCTTCCCATCCTCACTACAATTACGTTACATTTTGACCTTCTGTGTTTATTCTCAAAAAAAATATATATATACAGCCGTCTACCCATCCTCTTTTACGTTGAGGCAGATATTAATATGCGTATGTAATACATTCCAGGGCTGAAGTTCCTATATAGTTTATACTTACAGCTCAACAGTGTTATAGAGTTCTATTTTACAGGGTGCCAACAACTTTATGAGTTTACCTTAGTTCATATTGCAAAGCAGTTGCTTAAACCATGAATTTGCCTTGTTTGCTTACAAATAAGTAGTTTATTGTTTAAATGAACCCTTTTTAGCACTTACTGCTACTCACTCAATATAGGATGTTTAATGTCACAGGTTTGTCTTCCTATCAGAAAATACCATAAGAAAGGTAACATTTCCTTAAAATGACAGAAGCCAAGATTGCTGTTTTCCCACTGCACATTGCAACCCCAGCCTTTCAGTCACACTTCTACTTACTTACATAAGTAATCTTATTTCAAGGGGAATATGCATAGGAAAATGATGGCGCACATCTGAATATTGGCATGATTCGGACTATGATTAGATATCTCTGTAACCAGTGTCATTTTGTTCAGCTCCAGTTCCTGAAGCTGCAGGTAATATGAGCTATTTTAAATCCAAGCCAAGCGGTAGGTGCACAAGACTTACAGGTTTGCTGTGAAACAACACTCTTTACTGGATACCCTCTTGTGCGCTCACCACATTCAAGAGTTATGGAGTTTGCTAAAGGCTGGATATTTAATACTGTCAACAAAATTCTACCCCTAAAGCAGGGGAAATAGTCCTCTGCTTTATGCCTGATGGACTACATTTTGTTGAGTCTGGTATATTAAGGCTTCAAAAGTCAATCAAGCTTTGATTCAGATGTTTTCTTAGCCACATTGAACACAAGAACTTCTCAAGCACCTTTAGTATTACCACATTTATTACTGTAGATAGTACAGCTCCTTATCAGTAAGAGTAATAGAATCATGTCCTTGGTGTTTCTTCTAAAAATAACAAAACAACCACTTTGCATCTTCAAATGATGTTCCTTAGTAGTTCCTGCAAATCAAACATTAGAAGTATTAAAATTAAGAAGACTAAACAACATGTTGTGAATTATCCTAAGGCCACCTAATTGCCCAGTTGGGCAGACAGTTGTAGAAATGACTTGCAAAGAATATGTCCTCCATGAAAGCATTTAGGTGTTAAACGTGTGAAAATCTAACATTAAAAACTTAGATGTTTGGTGCTCTCCTGAAACATAACACAGACTTCAAGACATCTTGTTTTCCTGGCAATATAGAATAAAATCTTAAGGTGCATGGATATGTTTGCCTTCAATAACATCCTAAATGGAATGATAAAACTTGAAATCTTCTGGAAAAGTACTTTTCCTGTATGAGGTACATTATGTTTGGTATAAGAGTTATGCTGATACTGTGCTTGTTTTTCTGCCTGCTCCCTATTTTTTTATCAATATCAAAGATTGAGACGGAGGGAGGGAACAGCCCTTGACAAAATCACTATGCTGGGTAAAACTGGGGTCATGCTGAATCTGAGTTAAGGCTCCCAGAACTCTGACAAAAATGCCCATCACTGACCTTTGATAAACTTATGCTTAGAAAATGATAAAAGGTTAATTTGGTGTTGCTACATTAGGTCAAACACAATATTGCCTTTCCATACTACCTTGCTTTTTCTGAATTGGATTCTGTTTGTCTTTCAACTAGTGTAAACTCAGCATAAACACTGTTTGGCTAGCTAATGTCACACTTGTGTTGAATATGTCAGATCTAAATCAAATGCATACTGGAAATGCACCTATTGGATAGTCACAATTGCAAAGGGACAGCCTGGATAAAAGAGAGGAGAGAATAAAATTGCTTGTTGGCAATATCAAGCCTTTTCTAAATCAAAGAAGCAGGTGATGAAATGACTCAGAAAAGTCTGATGATGGGTTTATGCCAGGTCCTAGAGGAGTTACTAAATGCACAGCTTTGAAGTCCTTGAATTATTCCCATTCTGTCAAGGGACTGCCTCAGGGTGGGTGAAGTTGTTTTGTTTCATAATATTTTCAGAGTACTAAGCTCCAGGAACTTGCTGACCTGCAAGTTGGTGAAGGAAATCAGAATTAATATACACAGTTGCCTGCACGCTCCTAAATTAATGTCTGCTGCACTGAACAAGCCAGGAGGTCTCCTCCTGCTCTTTCCCAGCTCCTTCACTGTTTAACACTTTATCCTGTGTTTTCTTGATTATATTGGCACACCTGTTTGTGCACCTGTATGAAAAACTAAACCCAGGAAATGGATGTCAGTGAAGCCATGTGAGCAAAGCATGTAAGTAGGTGTGGTATGTGTTGGTTTTGGTCTGGTTTTTTTTTTTCCTTTTATTAACTGACCCGGCTTTGAGAAACTTCATCAGAGTCTCTGCAAAATGTGCAAGTGTCTGAGATCAGAGCTTTGCCAGGTGAGAGAATGAGAAATTAGGAGGTTCTAAATGTTGTTTGATTAATTGAAAGTTGAAAATGACTTGCACTTCCTCAGCTACAAACACTGATTGTTAAATGTGCTTTGCCTCTAAAGCATTGAGGATTATTACCAGCTTAAAAACACATGAGTAACCAGATATATTTTAATTACAATAAACAACAGGAAGGTGATATACACACATATGAATCTATTTACAGCAAATGTATAGGGGGCTGTTTTAGCTTCTGTCCCACAACATCAGGAGGTAATGACAGCTCATACAGCATTTATGCAATGAAAGCGACCATGTGAAGGCAAGCTAAGTAACCTACAGCTAGCATGAACACTAGAAGAAATTACTTTTAACTTTCTCACTACTGTTAAAAGCTCAGTTTTAACTTGAGGGGGGTTGAGATAATTTTGGAAGCCTGTTTAGCTAGATTTATTTCCAGCTTGAGAGCTCAGATACAAAGGCATCTTTGGAATTTAATTCTTGCTGCAAGGCTTTCCAAATAAACTGGGACTTTAATGAACCTCAGGGGGAGCCTTCTTTACTTATGAATATGCTTTAAATTAAAAGTACCAACTGGCATCGGAATTTTGAAGGCTGGGTGCACAACAGGGGGAAAGAGCAAATGGTAGAGTACTGCTTATATCCACAGATGAGGATATTTTTTATCTCTGAAAAGGTGTGCCCTTATGGAGACTTTGAACAGATAATTTTTTACACCATGCTGTTCCTTGTCCTTTTTCCTGAATGCTGGAGTTAAAAGCCTGCTTTATTGTTTCTCTGTTTTGATGTATGCTGAGTATCAGTCAGAGCACCTTAGGCGGTATGTGCTTGGCTGCCAATGCAATGGAAAGCAGAAGGAACTTCGGAAAACATTGAAAAATAAAATTCAGCTCTGGAAATTATCTGCCACATAAGACATTTCTTCCTTCTTCATTAGGGTAAAACTGAATTCCTAATGATCAGTTAAAAAACAAGAAAAACAGTCATCACAATCCTAGCAAACACATGGGCATTGTCCATGTTGTGCAGGTGGGCAAAATCAGTCATGTTTTCCTTGATAATGATAAGCATAGAAACTACTTCTCTCCTAAGGCTAAAAGCAGTCATGCTTCCTCTCTGGGGGGAAAAGACATAACTCTTCTTTTCTTCCCCTAACCTTTTTGGAGCTGTTGTTTGAAGCATCCACTTGGTGCCTTTTGCCTCTGACATGCTTTTCTGTAGCCTTTGATGTTGAATTGCCACAGCATCAGTAGCAGTCAGTAGTATTTGCAGGCAGCGAGCCCTGTGGCTAGCTGCCATACTGAGGCTTCTTTGTGTTTGGACTTTGACTGGTCTCTTGAGTTGGTGTGGATCACAATGCATGTGCAAGCCCCATGAAGGTACTCCAAACTCTTCTGCCTCCCAAGCAGTTTCCAGCACTTCTCTCCACACAGGAATCCTCCACACTTTCAGGGGGTACAAATGGTTTTTCTGTGATTCTTGGAAGGAAATAGGATTTAATTTCTGACAGATAAGTCAAGGATAAGCTCCTGGAGGTCAATGATAATCATGCCATTGTATCTTATTCATAAGTATCTCCAAGCAACTGATGGGCAAAGGGATCATAGATATTCCTTCTTTCATCAGGTGTATATCGCTCATATAAGAAAGTAATTTTGGTTCCTACTGTTACAATTACATGATATGTCATTCAGCTTGCTTTGAGGACACAAGTTACAAAGATATTAAATGAATTGCCATTACAAAGTAGGGAATATTATGCCTCTATTCTGTCTTAATCCTTACAGAGGATGAGTGTACTATGCACCTGGTCTTTGGTTACAAATATCTCAAAGCAAGGCCAGTCATTTCCTACCTATTTGTGTTGGTCTTCTAGCCTGGTCAAGTCCTCATCTGATTCATTCACAAGTGCTACTGCAGAGGTGCTATGTTGCCATTGTAATGTATAGTTACTTTACTTCCTTTACAGGAGAAGGTTAGTTGCTTGCTTTGTTGCCTTTGTGTTGTAAAGAAAATGTACAATAAAGAAAAAATATACAGTAAAGAAAAAAAAAATATTTAAGAATCCATGGAACAATTCATGAAGCAGGGATGTCATAGAATAATAGAAGAATTTGGGTTGGAAAGAATCTTGAAGACCATTAAGTTTCAACCCCCCCGCCATGGGCAGAGACACCTTTCACTAGACCAGGTCACTCAAAGTGCCATCCAACCTGGCCTTGAACACTTCCAAGGATGGGGCATCCACAGCTTCTCTGGGCAACTTGTTCCAGTGTCTCACCACCCTCACAGTAAAGAATTTCTTCCTTATCTGTAATCGAAACCTACCCTCTTCAGTTTAAAGCCATTACCCCTTGTCCTGTCACAATAGGCCCTTATCAAAAGTCCCTCCCCAATTTTCTTGTAAGCCCCCTTTAGTTACTGGAAGATGGCTATAAGGTCTTCCTGCAGCCTTCTCTTTTCCAGGCTGAACAAGCCCAACTCTCTTAGCACCTTTCTCACAGGTGCTCCAGCCCTCTTATCATCTTCATAACCCTGCTCTGGACTCACTCCAACAGGTTCATGTCCTTCTGATGTTGGGGGCTCCAGAGCTGGACACAGTACTCCAGGTGGGGTCTCACAAGAGCAGAGTAGAGGGGGAGAATCATCTCCCTTGATCTCCAGGTCATGCTCCTCTTGATGCAGCCCAGGATGCAGTTGGCTTTCTGGGCTGCAAGCACACATTGCTGGCTCATGTTGAGCTGCTTCTCCACCAGCACTCCCAAGTCCTTCTCCTCAGGGCTGCTCTCAATCCATTTTCCACCCAGCCTGTATTTGTGCTTGAGATTGCCCTGACCCATGTGCAGGACCTTGCACTTGGCTTTGTTGAACTTCAGGAGGTTTGCATTGGCCCCCCTTCTCCAGCTGGTCAGGGTCCCCCTGGATGGCATCCCTTCCCTCCAGTTTGTGGTTTGGTCCGCCACACTACATAGCTTGGTGCCATCTGGAACTTTGTAGCAGTTTACTACATGGTTTTAGGAGGTTTTTTTGGGTATGTTTCTGTGTAAGTGTGAGTTTGCTTCTTTGATTTTTTCCTTTACTGAAAGAATATTTGTACTTATAATGATTTGACTTCAAATTGAATAAAGGCTGTAAGTTTGAAAGGGACAGTGGATGATACAGAATATTTTTTCATATAAACTAGTGTAGTGTAAGTGTTAAGATCTCTAAATATTAGCATGTTGAGACAGATAAAAAGCCATTATCATTGAGTGTTCATCCCTTATTAACTCTCTCTAAACATTTAATTTGAGGGACAATTGAACAAGCATTGGGATGAATTTTTTTTTTCGAGGAGTAAGTGTTTTTTCTCAAAAATAGTCAGGGTAGGATTAACTCTCACTCTACTTGAAGTCAGGCATTCCTGATGACATTTAAATTTAGGGACATTTGCCTTCATCCTGCTGCTAAGCACATTCATGTTGCTTCCAGATCCTGGACTGAGCAAGCAGTGGGATGTGGCAAGTGGCAAGAAGGAAGAGCTGAGTTTTGCTGCTTTTCCATAAAGCATTTCCTCCTTTATGCAGGTGCCTAGGTAGTGCTAAGCAACCAAAGCCTGGCCAACAGGTGATTTGCAGGGTCAAGTCAGCAGTTCAACAACAGTCAAGAACAGGACTTGATGAGAATATGCATGTTTTGCAAGACTCTAACATTCAGATAAACATCTGAACGACAAGCTGAATTGAAAGGAACCCGTATGTTAAGCTGCACAAGAGGTTGTCCTGTAAAAACTGGTTAGGTTCCTACCTCTTTTTCTCAAAGCTGGTGCCTATTCTTTTTTCTTTTCTCTCTACTTCTAATAGGAGAACATCTAAATAGTTGTATCAACTGAGGAGAATCATGAATAAGATGAGCCAGGATCATCTGCAGGAGTTACTTCTCTGCCAATTTTCATCTATTTGATTTCATTGCAGTTTGATGCATCCTCATGGAAAACAGTAGTTCTGTTCTTTATCATAAAACATCCCAAGCATCCAGGTCAGATTGAAAAGCATAACTGAAATCTGCAGTTGAAGCATGCTGTGAAAGAAATAGCTCTAGGAAAACTGCATTTTCCTTGTGCATTAAGCTTTACTAGCTGCAAAGCTTTCCAGTAAGGACACTTGAGGATTCAACAGTTACAACTTCAAAACCAGACAAATATGAGAGCTGAACTATCCACCTCTATGTGCTCAGTCTACAGTCTGTTTACCTTTCACGTAGTATGTTAGTATCTGACGCTGCTGATTGTGCTTCATAAGTGCACATTGCAACTGACTTGCTAAAACCAAAGGTATCAGTCTCTCTAATCATTCCACTGGAGGTTTACGTTCCCACAGTTGTACTGAATTTCAAATTGGCTATTGTATGGCCACAGTATATAAGGGGTCAGAGACTTCCAGTAGGGAATTCTGAACTTTTTAAGAGGTTAGTAAATAGATAAACCAATCTATTGTCTAGGAAAATAACTACTAAATCAATTACTACTCCACAACCTTACTAAAGGATGACTAGATAGTTTTGTTCTGTTTTCAACCTCATAACCTGCTATTCACTGCAAGATTTGCATTTTTCAAACAAGTTATCTTATACTGGCATGGTAGGAAATACATACAGGAATTAGTGTACTGCTTATATTATCAGTTATTCAACTGCACCATGCTAACACAGTGACTAACATACTGGGCTAGCATGGGGTCCGCATTTAAATGAGTTTCATAGAATCATAGAATTGTAGAATGATTCATTTAGATTGGAAAAGACCCTCAAGATTACCGAGTCCAACTGTAAACCTAGCACTGCCAAATCATCTACTAAACCATGTCCCTAAGACCTACATCTACACGTCTTTAAAATACCTCCAGGGATGGCGACTCCACCACCTGTCTAGGCAGCCTGTTCCAATGCTTGACAACACTTTTGCTGAAGAAATTTTTCCTAATATCCAATCTAAACCTCCTTTGCACAACTTGAGGCCATTTCCTCTGATCCTATCATGTACTACTTGGGAGAAGAGACCAACACCCACCTTGTTGCAACCTCCTTTCAGGTAAAGACTGATAAGGTCTCCCCTGAGCCTCCTTTTCTCCAGACTAAACAACCCTGGTTCCTTCATCCACTGCTCTTAAGACTTGTTCTTTAGACCCTTCACTGCCTTTATTGCTCTTCTTTTGACATGCTGTAGCACTTCAATGTATTTTGCCCAGTGTGGGGCCCAAAACTGAACACAGTATTCAAGGTGCAGCCTCACCAGTGCTGAGTACAGGGGAACAATCACTTCCCTACTCCTGCTGGTCACACTATTTCTGATACAAGCCAGGCTGCCATTGGCTTTCTTGGCCACCTAGGCACACTATTGGCTTATATTCAGACAGCTATCAATCAACACCCCCAGGTTCTTTTCCACCAAGCACCTTTCCAGTCACTTTTGCCCAAGCCCATAGCATTGCATGGGGTTGTAATGATCAAGTGACCCGATACTTAGCCTTGCTGAGTCTCATACAATTGCTCTTTGCCCATCAATCCAGCCTATCCAGATCCCTCTGTAGAGCCCTTCTACCCTCAAGTGGATTAACACTCCCACCCAACTTGGTGTCATCTGCAAACTTACTGTGGGTGCACTCAATCCCCTCATCCAGATCATTGATAAAGAGATATTAAACAAAATTGGCCCCAGTACTGAGCCCTTTCAATGCAAGATAATTGTTTGTTCTAATACATTTTTATAGAACAGCCAACACACAATTCTGCATCACTGGCAATTTGTCCTCAGTATGTGAATTGAGGAGTTTTGGAAGCCAAGCTGCTTCCTGTTACAAGTTGGGCTCCATGCCAGTTTGATGGGGTTGTGAGTATGGAGATCTGCAGCTCCCTGTGCTAAGGTTGAAGCAGAGGAGCAGCACCACAGATTAGAATGGTGTTGTAGTTCAGCCCCGATCTGGACCAGACTACGCAGTCTCTCTCTCACTCCCCCTCCACCTTCCAGTGGGAAAGAAGGGAGAATTTGTAAACAAAAAACCAGCAAAAACACACGGGTTGAGATGGAACGAAAAAAAAAAATTTAATGGCAATAACAGAAGACAACAAAACAGTGATGGAAAACAAATACAGTATAATGGCTTACAACAAATCTCCACACCTAGTTACTTCCAAACAGTAGAAAGCTCCCCTCAGCACCCTCCTCACTTATATACTAAGCATGATGTCAGACGGGATGGAATAGCCCTTTGGCTAATTTGGGTAAATTAACTCCAGCTGTTAGCTTATTAGTTAACTATCCCAGCTGGGTGCCCCAGCCATAGGGGCCACCAGCTCCAGTTCTCCTCCCAGCTCAAGTGAAAGTTAACTCCATCCTAGCCAGAACCAGGACAAATGGGAAATTTCACATAATCTGCCAAGCTGCACAGAACCTACTCCCAACCAAATTCTGTGTCTATGGAGCCTGTGGATTCAGGGATGCCAAAGATACTGTCTTCAGGATCTCTTTCTTGTCTTGCAATACATGGTGGGGTTTAGTATATGATTTTTTTTTGCTTGTTGGTTTTTAATCTAGTGTTGGTCTTGTTCTTTGACCCCACAGGACTAATCTATGATAACTTACTCATTCAGGTAATTTCCCCAGGACTGCTTTTTCCTCAACTAATTCAGACATTTGCAGTACTAACAGGCAGGTGAAGGAGCTTATGCTGTTATGAGCTCATCTGGTAAATATGTATTTAATTTCACTGCTGGATTTCTCTTTAATCTTCCCTGAATTATACATTCATGAGTGCTCATGATAGAGGTCTCCAACAAACCACAGACAGTAAGTACTGAGGGCTGTTATTCCTATTTGTCACACATCTCTATTTTATCAATTTATGTCTTCTGAATGGTTTTATTTTACATCTCAATTCAGTTGTAGTTGTCACTTTCTGCCTTCTTCATGCACTCTCTATTTTATTCTATGTATTTTCCTACTTACCCTAAAATCTTCTTTATATAAGAAAATATACAGTATCCATGTCTCCAGTTGTTAAGTTTATGCAGCATGAAAGAGCTTTTAAGATACTTGGGAACTATTAAATCTTGTCTTTTTGTACTAAGGGCATGGATAATAAGTGTATATGCATATCTTAGGCAAATCTAATGATAAAATTGTGAACATAGGTATCAATAATATATAGGAACAGTGAGCTTTTGGGTGTAGCACACAGGTATACAGAATAAAGCTGCAGTTACTGGACTAATAGTGTTTATTGATAAGTCTTAAACCAGGATCAGGGATTTTGGGTGGAGTTTTACATAGGGGAAACAGTTTTATTAGTATAAGTTTATTGGGTTGTAGGTGGTGAGTCAACATGCCTGGGATATCCTTGTACCTATATGTTTTGTGACTTCGTAAGGTAGTCAGTATTGTCTATGCTCAGATATCACTTTGCTCAGTTAAAATCTGTTGTGGAAGAATAGTGTCACTTGGAGAGTGTTTGGTGGGTTTTTTTGGGGTGGGGCAGTGGTTTCGGGGGAGTGTTTTCGGTTTGGGGTTTTTTTTTTTTTCAGTAAAGCTTATGAAAGTGAGAATTCACCTGCCATCTCCTGAAAAATTAAATATTCCAACCTCTTCTTTCAAAAGATGTACCTCCATTAGGAAAAAAAAAAATCTCTAAATGCAATAAAAATCAATAAAATCTCACTTCAAGAAAGGAAAAGCACTTGAGATGGGGGAAATTAGTTGCCAAAGTCTTGAGTTGCAAGGGACCTTTAAAGGTCATCTAGTACAACCCTCCTGCAAGGACCAGGGACACCTTCAACTAGATCAGGTTGCTCAGAGTCCTGTCCAACCTGACCTTGCATGTTTCTAGGCATGGGGCATCTACCACCTCTCTGGGCAACCTGTTCCAGTGTTTCACTACCCTCATTTATTTTTTTTTTTCCTTATGTCCCATCTGAACCTATCTCATTCTATTTTAAAACCATTACCCTCATCCTATCACAACAGGCCCTGCTAAACAGTTTCTCCTCATCTTTTCTATAAGCCCTCTTTAGGTACTGGAAGACCATTATAAAGTCTAACTGGAGCTCTCTCTTGTCCAGACAGACCAGCCCCAACTTTCTCAGCCTTCAAAGGAGAGGTGCTCCAGTCCTGTCCTCTGATCCTAGATGTGACCTGGAAATGTGCTAATAATCATGTGCTTCGGATGATTGAAGCTGCTTGGCATGTCACTGGATCAAAACTAAGCTATTCTGCACCAGGCCAGGCTGCAATGCTAAATCTGCTTCCCAGATGAAGTGGCCTATCTATTGTGGCCAAGAGGCTGTGTGAAGGGGAAAAATGAGAGAAATTTTTGAGAAAACTCTTGAGCTGGTGCTCCTGGTGGGGTGGAGAGAGAGAAGAATTGAGGAGAATGTTTTGAATGTCCTGGCAATGCTCCACTTCTGTATTCATACTGTAATCATGACATCATACATACATTTGTTATTTATTAGGACTGGCTTTGTACCATAATTCAGCAGAAGTTGCCTCCTATTTCTTTCTCATAAAGGGATGAAAAAAAATGTGTTTCTAGTTCCTGTTCTAGTCTCTGCTTTACACATCCTCAGTCAATATGCGTCAGCTGTGCCAGGGACTAGCATCAAATCACTTGGGAGAAAACATATTACTTTAAAATACCTTCTTTCCCAACTGTCCCAAGACTAGAGGTAAAATAACTTAACTAATATGTCTGGCTGTTTTATTTTCTCTCAAGTTACTTCAGAAATCCAAGAACAAAAAGCATCTCAATGGATTCAAAGACTGCATTTAGCTAAAGAAAGTTAACAAGAACTAGCTAGCTTTTGTAATGGATTAGCAGTTAGACCTAAATCAACAAAGCAGATAGAAGGCAGACAAGACATACCCTATAAGACACTCCTGAGTGGCAGAAGAGAGAAATTTTATTTTGAAAACACACTAACGGATTTAGATAAGAGAAGCTTATGTTAGAAAGAGGATAAAGGATAGCTGGAAGACTGATACTTTTTGACAGTAGCAGGAACTAGTTCATGTTTTAAAGAGCCTTTCTTTAGGATAAAAATTGGAAAATTTCAAGAAATCAAACATATATGACATTAAAGCAAGCAATATAATTTTTGCTGTAAATCTAAAAATAAAAGGGAAATCCTGGAGGCAAGAAATGAAGAGGTGAAAGAGATGAAGGTTACAGATCAAGAGTATTCTATTTCTGAGGCCTTTCTTGTGCCCTTTTAAATTTCATTCTTTCTTTGTACTTATGAAGTTCTCCTACGAACAGTGGCTCAGCCAAGGGGTCAGCTGTGGAGAAAAAGGCAAAGGTTGAAGGACCTTCATGTACCTTTATTTTCCTGCATAAAGGGACAACTATGCCACATCCAAGGCCTGGCTACGTGTTTTCTACTGTCTTGTGTGTTGTGATGTGCACCCCACTAAAGGGAAAATCTGTAACAGTGATCTGTATGAGCTTTAGATCATGCATGTTGCTTAATGCTTAATTCATCCTGTACCCCTGGCAGTAACTGGCTGAGATACTTCCTGAGGAAGAGTCAGGTATAGCATGACTACAAGAAACTGGTGTGCAGCAGCATACTGTGTGCTGTATCCAGTCATTTTCCTTGTAGCTGATGACATCTGACTGCAAAAATATCTAGGAAAAGTGAATGGGCAGGGGAGTGAAAATCACAGGCCAACATGCAAAAATCCATGTGGTGGTGTCCTAGAGAAGATGCAGATGAAAACCATACCATCTCTGTATCTCTGACCATTTCAGTGAGGGAAAGGGAACTAGTAGTTCCCTCATGTGCGTTAGGCTGAGGATGATGAGTAGACTTTTCCCCCTACCTGTCTTTTCCAGCTAGATAAGCTTGAAGTTATTATGGGAGCAGAGCCAGGTATGTTGACAGGATTATCCATCTGGAGACAAGCTCAGTAAGCTGACTTTGGAATTTGATTTTTAACTTACCCTCTGGAAGTAGGTACATTGGATGGGATCAGTTTGTTAGCCTGAGAGCTCTGAGGCCGAGAGCTGTCTGGAAGTTGAAAAAGGAACTGGATCTTTCTGTACATGTCATGAGTTGTCATAGTTAACAGCAAAGCAGTCTGGAAGAGCTACTAAGCCTGGAGTTTGAGTATCTGTTTATTAGAGATCAGCAAATGGACATAGATGTATGAGACTCCCAAATCCTTCCACAGAGGAATTGGATTCTGTCTCCAGCAGGAAATTGTACACGAAAAAGCCCAGGCCAGGCACGTGCTTTAAACTGAGTGACTCCAAGTTGGTGGATCTGCTTATCTGGGAGGAAATCATATTTCCTGGAAATTATTCTGAAAACCAAGACAGGGTGCAAATATTTTCAAAATACATTTGTTAGCTGCAGTTAGAAGTCAGATTCAAGGCTTTATCCAACAAACGTTCATCTATCTTTAATCTTGAGAACTGAAAGCATTGTATTTGCCTGCTTGTTTAAGAAAGAAAAAAAGAAAAACAAAATATTTGGGAGTGTAATGATGTGGCCACTCAAGTCAAAATGGGGCTTTGAACATTACTGCTATTTTTCCCCTGTTATTTTGTGGTGATTTTTTCTATTTGTATAGTCATGAAGGAGCAACAGTACAATTTTTTGATCCTGTCTCTTATGCCTGTGTCTCTTTATTTCAGATACTGTCTTGCTGCAGTTGTTCTTCTATACCTTGTGCTGCATTTGCAGAAAACCTTTCTTGGTGAATTGTGGTATCCTCTTCAACTTAGACACTAGGTGAACGCTTCAGTCAGTTAGTTATTTCAGTCCTCTTTTATAGAGGCTGGTTTTAGTATTTGAATTCATCTGTATTGTGCTGTTGATATGCTTTTGAAGGGTGAAAGTTCTTCGGGCAAATGGGTCAGTATTAACAGGGCTAATCACAGATACCTTCTTGTAGTCACTATTTCCAAGTTCATCTAAACAATTGATGAAAAGTGTGTAACTTCTGAGTTGTAGAGAAGAGAGAAGTTATTTTTGCTCAGAAGATGCACATTGGTTAAACACTTTTGTCCTCTGCAGCATGAAGCAAATCCCTTATGTAACTGCTTTTCCTTTCCCATTTCCTTGTAGGAAATAATATTACAAAGAAAATATTGAATAAGATTGTACCTGGGATGCCACTGTATACACCATGACAATACAGATAGTCATAACTCCCTAATTCTGAAGTAGTCATCTGATGTTTTTCTGCATTATTTACATTAATAGACTACTCAGAAAATGTATGCAACCAAGTTCATCTGTAAATACTTCGATAATCGCTATTGAGGGAGAATAGAAAGTTGATAGCAGAGCGGATAAACAGGTTTCCTCTACTTTGGTGGAAAAAAAAAAAGTGCAATAGACTATTTCATCTCTAAATAATTGGAGGCACATTAACATTGCTCTTAATACAGATGTAAACTTCAGGAGTCCTGTATCATGCGCGTTCCCCAGTAGGTTTCTAGTATGTCACTGAACAGCTCAGAATTCAACTGCTTTCCTATAGTTCTGCTAATGCAAATCATTACTGCCTTCATAGTCACAGATTTTTGGACAGTGGCATGTCTTTCTCTTTGGAAGGTACAGCCTTAGGTGTTGCAGCTCATCCTGGGTACTGACCAAGCTGGGCTTTGTTTGATGGCTGTTTCACTGTGCATGTGCTGCTCTCCAGGTTTATACAATTGCTGCAGAATGGCTTAGGGATGCCAGTGTGATAGACAGTCAGCTATCTTCTTTCTGTTTGCTGTTCCCTCCCGTACAGTAATGCAGTATTTATGGCTTTAATTAACTCTGAAGAAATTCATTACTTGTCCATCCTGTAAAAGCATAGTTAAAATGGTGCAGATGGCACACAAACAAGACCTTGGGTTTTTCAGAAGGCAGAGGAGTGTTCATGCTGAAATTTGCAGATTTTGTAGGAGCTGTACATCTACCTGGCTGGCTTTCAGGAGAGATTAATGCAGTTTTGAGTGTCACTAGGTGGTTTTGCTTTAGAACCTGAGGTTCCTATATGGTACAACTGGCAAGATATCAAGTCTGTGGCCATGCCTGATGCCTTAGCGTGGACAAACGTAGGATACTCTGCTTTAGGATGGAATTTCTGTTGTCCATGTGCATGCATCAGATCTTTTTTTAAACTCCATACCTACCTGGTTGTCCATCCACTGTAAGTCCTTTGATTAACTATTTTAATTAACTCTAGTTTCTATCAAAAGGCAGCACAAGTGCATGGGTTGTAGACTGGATGAAAAGCACTAAATCATTGCAGACTGCCCTAGAGGTGCACTGCAGTACCCCTTTGAATCTGTATGCATTCAAACAGATACTGGGTCTCACTGGATCATGAACTGGAAGCATGCAAGAGGTGGCAGCTGCTTTTTGAGCTGTTACTCAGCTGCAGCTGGTCGTGTGGCAGTTTGTTCCTGGTCTGCTACAGAAAAGAAATTAGCTAACACAAAACACAACTTAAAATTAAGGTGCTTAAATGCTTAAAAAAAATTCCTATTTTTACTGGACTGGCTTGGGTTCCCTTTCTTCTGTGTCCTGACCACTATTACAGTTTCTGAAAAGACTCCCTGAAGTGTAAGTTCACAACTGTATGACTTCTTCTTATTAGTATTTTTGTGTGGATTAGCCGATGAAAGTCAAATGCATGAGATAGATAAGTTTTAGTTTGTAACATATAACCTACAAAATAGGAAGTGTTTCATGTCTATGTGCATATGGATAGTTATTTATAGACATCTCCATAGATAGGTACACACAGAAAATTAACAAAGCATCTGTGATGTTGCAGGCAGTACTGTGTGATGATACTGTAGAGCTATAATAAAATACATGTACAAAGAGAAGACAAGTTTAAATGAAGATTCCAGAGTCATCAGTGAGAATATTTAGATGAATACTGCACCCAGGGACATATGGGTGTGACAGATCACCAACTCTCTGTAAAAGGCCTTATAACACATCGTGGTCTTTAAGCCAAACTAGGAAGCCAAACTAAGCATGGATATGAACAGTAGAAAAAACTACATTGAGTGAATGAAGAGATGTTATTAAATGGCCATTTGTCTCAAAGAGGCTAGGTATTGAAGTACCATGTTTAACATTTTTCTAGCTATATCTACTTGAAGAAGCCCATTTGGAGACAGTGATATCATAGTAGGGCCTGTTGTGGCAGGACTAGGGGTAACGGTTTCTAAATAGAGGGAGATAGATTTAGATTAGATATTAGGAAAAAAATTTCTGCAATGAGAGTGGTAGAACACTGGAACAGGTTGCCCAGAGAGGTGGTGGAAGCCCCATCCCTGAAAACATTCAAGGCCAGGTTGGATGAGGCTCTGAGCAACCTGATCTGCTTGGAGATGTCCCTGCTCCTTGCAGGGGGGTTGGACTGGATGACCTTTGAAGGTCCCTTCGAACCCTAACCATTCTATGATTCTATAGGCTGTAAAAAAGCCCTGGGCATGGAATTTCTGAAGAACAAAATGCCAAAGAAAGGTTGGTTCTGCTTTGTGTTTTTTTAATTTATTTTTTTTCCCCTAAAGGTCAGTTTATCTGCAACTTGATTCTTCATAGTGTGAGGGAAAGAAAGATAGTGATAAGTGGTGTACTTTGGCTTAGCTCTGACTTGTGGGAGAGCAGTGTAGAAAATGCTCCAACCTGTGACATTTGCTGGTGGAGCTCCAAGGACTATTCACTGGCAGCGGCTAGCTGAAGGCACATATCTTCTTGACCTAGGTGCTGCTAAATCAGTCATAGTTAGTTGCACAGTATAATTAAAAACGCAAGACCATGTGGCACAGTGTAATTCGTGTGATGGAGGTAGCTTCTCTGGGACTCAGGTGGAAGGCACTGAAAGGAAGCATAAATCTTGACAAGGGTGAGGGAATCTCCTTTATGTTTGTTTTAAAAGTGTGTACTTCATAACCAGATATTTCTGGTAATCATGAGAATACCATCTGGTTCTGTTGCCTTAAAGTCCCCAGGGTCTTGATATGAGAGCTCAGTGACTTGTTTGAAGCTCTTAACTAGAGAAACTGCATACGCCTGAAAAGGCACAAAAACTAATAGAAGGAGCACTGAATTTCAGAAGAGCTGAAATCAATTTCTGGCCCCACTACTGTCCTAGTGAGTACCTGGGTACCACATCTTTACTCTGTGTTTCAGTTATTCCACCAAGAAAATTGGCAGAAGTAGCCTCTTTCTACAAAGCCTTTGAACATCTCTTCAAATTAAAGCATCTTCCCAACATTGTGTGTTGCATGCAGGTAATAGTGAAGCTACTCCTCTAAATGAATCCATGGCAGAATCTCCTGGGTTTCTCCTGTTGTTTAAAGCCTTCTATGAAAGAACATGTAGGTACTCAAATGGGAGTGCTGCAGAGCTCACTGAGAGGGCAGGCACAGGTATCTCATCTTAGGGTGGCCACCTAAAACAAGTAATCTAACTCCAGCTCTGAAAGTACCAGTTTATCTCCACTGAGTGGAAAGGATTCTAGAGCACTACAGCAGACATTGCTAATGATGTTTCCCAGTATCACCATTTGTATCTTTTCGTGAGACTTTCTCCTTTACCTAACTCTAGTGCAACCCTCCACTTGTGACAGTGTGACTGTTGAGTTTATTTCACCTTAACGTGAAATTCTTGCAATAGAAAAGAACTCATGGGACCTCTATACTTTGAAGGATCACAGTCCTACCTTGTCCCCTTATTTAGACTCTGACTCCAACTGAAGGCTAAACCAAATCTGAAGGAGAAATCGGGCAGGTTTTGTCTTTCTTTTTTTCCCTTCTGAGAGGGGAGAAAAGTAAAGACCAAGGTCTAGTAAAATACAGTCAAAATGTAAATGTGTCTAAATACAGGGAGAGTGAATTTTTTACTGTTGTGGGAGTTTTATGTATGCATGTAATGAGATTTTGTTTCCAAGTTCAGCAGAATGCAGAATATAATTTTTGCTCAGCCCTATGTGATGAAAGATAGAGACTGATAATGTATGTTTGTGTATGTTCTCATGGCTGTTGTCTCCATACCAAGCCTTATGGATTAATTGCCAAACAATACTGCCATTTGATGCCTTAGCTGACTTCATTAAGTGAACAGCAGTTCAGTAGACTTCAGTAGGAACTGTGCACATGTATATCCCCAGAAAAAAAATTGTCTCTCAGTCTATCAGAATCCATTCTGTCTTCTGCCCTCTATTCAAACCACAATAAATAAGTCCATCAGGGGCAGTATATATAATACTGTAATACAAAGAAGAAAACTGAATCCATGGCTTTGTGCTCCTTTTACTAAAGTATGGGCTTCAGAAACAAATTAGAATTGATTTCTTTAAATGTCTTTGTCAAGAGAGAGATGGGTCTTGCATACAGAGATTTTAGGTCTTCTTTTTCTTGTAACTCTTTTTGTCATCGCAGACTAGCACTGAAGGTTCTCCTAAATAACTTCGGTAACTATGTTAAAGGCAATTTAGTAGGGTCTATATTACTAGCGTGTAATTTTTCCCAGCAGCATCATTTTAACTTCACCTAAAGCACAAGACTGCTCCTTTGGGCCTGCTAAAAGCAAATATTGCTATAGTTTTGACTGTTAAGAGAGAAAAGAAAAAAAAAAGAAGAAAAGAAAAAAAGACCCACATGAAAAAAAACTGGAGTTGCCTTTCACTTTAGTCTTCCAGAAATAGTCTCAGACTTTTATGAAAGTCTTTTCACCTGTAAAGTCTACTTTACTGCAGACAACTCCAAGCAGTGGTCATTCATCTATAACAAAACTAACAAAAATTGTAAACCCCTCCTCCAAATTTTACATATGGATGAATGACAGCTCCTCCTTTCATTATAACTTGAAATTTGGTTTCTCACTTTAAAACAAATTTGACACTAAGCTCTTCCAGTCTCTACTTGCCCCATGCTTGTTGACTTGCTGCTTTCTTATTGGTTGTTCTTGCCATGCGTCTTGAAGATGTGAAGCATTTTCCTATCGGATAAACTGGTTTGCAACAACTTTATAAGCATCATCCTCTCACTGATGGTTCATTTAGCATGTGCTGCTGCTGGACCTGTGTAGCAGACAACACAGAAGAAGGGGCAGGTGAGCAGGATAAACATCGTGAAACATCAGCTGAAGATGTTCACCAAGTGAAAGGGTTCCTAGGGCTCCCATTAGATTATTCCATCAAAAGTCTTGCTGCAAGCCTATTCTGTAATATATACTGAGCAAGAAAGAGGTTTTTCTTCTGAAGCAGTCTCATTTGGTGAGCAGCCATTGATTTCTTAATATTAAAGTTGCATGGCAGATCTGGGGTGAATGAGAAAGCTCTGACATACTTAGTCCCACCATTTGCCCCGGACCTCCAATATGAGAATATCTATGTGATTACCTCCTGCAGTGCAGAGTAGCTGCATACTGCTGTCTACAAGTTCATTTCCTTCAAATGCCAAGTCTGAGCAGCTGACAGGTTCAACGAAACACATCAACCATCAAGGCTCCTGGAGTGCTGTCTACAATTCGTAATTCTGAAAGAAAAATGTAGTTAATGGATTTTTGTTGCTGGGGAACTCCAGTGACAACTATTCTTTCCCTTTATATCAATCTCTAAAGGATACTGCATTGCTAAAAAGAATGCAGCATTCTTCTAGCATGTCACAAAGCTAAATTGGGTCAATCTGAAATGTATAGCAATATTAAGCTAGGAATGGCTGGGAAGAACCAGGGCATTCAGGAGCAATGGGGCCATATAGGAATGCAAAATAAAATCTTTACTTGTTGCAGACTCTGTTAAAGCCGTTTTTCTAGTCACTGCAAGAAACTGAAGCCCAGCTTGTGGAGCTTTTGCCTAGGCAAATAGGGTGAAATAGTTTTATTTGGAGCAGCTGCACAATGGTTGTCAAAAGGAAGGTAGAAAGACAAATGGAAGGACTGTGTAAGAAAGCTGATAAAGTAATATTCTTTTACCTTGCGTAATAGCTACTTGTTAGTTCTGCATGACCTTTGAGAGATGAAGAAAGAGTCTTATGGAAGAGTGGGAGGCTGGGAAATGGCAGCCTGGATCACAACACTGAATGGAAAAGCTGGTGAGGCTGAAGTGCAATGGCTGCAGAGAGCAAAGCAGGAAGGATGTCGTGTGCTCCGGCTCTGTAGGCAAGGGCCACTTGTGAATGATGTTATACAAAGCTGTAATCAACCGAACTACTGCACTTGGGTTGATGTGTTACATTATTATTTCAATGTGATTTTTTTTTTTTTTTGCAGTGATGTTAACGCCCTTTCTATCTGGATTTTAACAATATACATGTTTGGATTTTATTACAGTGAAGGTAGGCATTTGCATGAACCATTCAGAAAGTTGAGCCATGAATAAAATGCATTTGGAATATCTACAGTGACTTATCACCTATGTAAATGCTGGGAGTTATCCCAGTCATTAGACATACTCCTATGGATGAGATGAGACCTTATTGCAGTCAGTGGATTTAACCACAGTCTAACATGTACATGGTTGGCAAGGATGCTTTAGCACATGTTACCATCTAGAGGTTAAAACATAAACCAGCTTGCAACTAGAGTAGTAAATAAATTTCTTATAGATATGGTAGTAGCAGTGAACTTACCATCTTGAAACAGCCTTACAAGCATGGATGATTGCTTTAAAACTCATAACTATCATACAGCCCCACACCGATTCTTACCCCATCACCTTTCTTAAAGAAACACCAGAATAAATGTGTCACTAACTTTTAGACCTATTCTGAGGTCAGGTGTGAAGGATATCTGATTTAGGACAGGAGCAAAATCCCAAAGTGAGGACTATCTCACTGAAATACCCATCAGCGAGCTCCTGCACCTGTGAGCCTGAGGGCTGTTGGCTTAAATGCATCAGCAATTGCTAATTGCTGTAGAATGACAGGAGGAGAGAGCCGGTCTCCAGAGTACTGTTGTAAGGTAAATAATAATGTTAACAGTGATGTGTGAAATAACTAGATGCCAAATCTACATTAGGATTTACTTGCTTTGCAGGTGTTAAGAGGGTGGCGCTTCTCAGTATTTTTTTTTTTTTGACATTAACTGACAAAGAAAATATTTCACTGTTTTTAAACCATAAGTCTCTCAGCAGATTTTACATAGTTACTTGGAAAGCAGTGCTTGCAAAAAGCCTTAATTCTGGAATTTACTTTTTCTTTCCCCCCTAAGAGATGCCTATACTTGGTGATTTTTAGGTTGTGGTCAAAACTCACTTCTATTTTTATTATTCATTCAATGAGTAAATAAATTTAAGTCCTGTAACTGCCTGTAAATGCTAAATGAGCCTGAATGGATTTTTATGCAGGATTCTGCCATGTTCTTGGAGCTAGTTAACTACAGAAGGAGTTGCTGGTTGCTCTAGGGTTTAGAAATGAGAGCACTTTTTTGACCTCTCATTATTAGTCAAAGAATCATGTATTCTTTAGAATAAAGGTGATGCATCATTGCCCTAAGAAAGGAAATAAATAAATAAATGAAACTGAGTTTCTATTCTAGAGCTGTTTGGGAAAACATGCTTTTTTTCTGCATAGGTAAGAATCTTATGAATACTTAGTTTTAAGAAGAGGAAGGGCTGCTTTAACGTGACATTTTGAACGCAAGTTATTTCTAATGAAAAACTTTTGAAGCGACTCTATTATATACAGATTTAAAAGCTTACCTTCACTCTGCTGTGTTTTACAGTCTTGACTTATGTTGTTTTGAACTGTCCAGATATCAGATGATAAATATTTTCCACTGCTGTATGCAAGTATAGTCCAGAAGGATTTGTTTCGTTGCTGACTGAATCGGATAATAACATTAGGTTGATACCATAGCTTTAAACAGACAAGTACTGTCTTGCTGAATAACTTGAGGTGAGAGTAAAAACGTGTAATAAATTGTAGATTGGGTCTGGTTTTTCCTTTGTCACTATGCAGTGCTTGAACAAGTCCTGAAGCTCAGACTGTTGTGTTTGGCAGATTGCTTCTAAAGCAACAACTTGAATAAAATAATCCCAGGCCTCTCTGAGTCCAAATGAACCCCAGCCACTGGGGAAAACTCTGCTCAGTAGGCTGGATAATGTCATCTCACACTATTCATTGCAGGATTTAGGGGAGGGAGTTAAATACTTTTCTATATCAAACAGCTTTCTAATGGACTGTCCTGGTTCTGGCTAGGACAAAAGCTGCTTTACTAGTTATTATTCTCTCTTTAGAAAACATTGCTTTATATTTGTAACTTTATCACCGAATTCTCAGGTTTTTTAAGTGCTAGATTCTCATCTCTGCCTAATCTACATCTGACTCCAGCCCTTAAGCGTGCATGCCTTTGGATGTTCTTGGGCAGACACAAGCTGTACCTAACCTAGCATATTAGAGATCTGAGTATGCAGTAAAATGAATGTTTCCAAATTTGTCTTCCTCACTGATTAGCATAGCCACAGGCAAACTCAGATAGGACTTAAGGAAACTCAGAGAAAGCCTTCAGAATTTATAACCATTAGAGACGCTGTGTCATTCCAGCTAATGAGGGTTTTATTTCCCTCCTCTCCACTTCCTATTCTATTAACTGAACTGTGCTTGTGAATAATGGTTTTTGAAGTGGACCTGTACTCAAGTATATCCTGCCAAAAGTAATCCTACTTAGTGTGCATGAAATGCCTGCCTATTTGGAAGATCACATTTCTGGATATGTATTCTTCGGAAGTGTAGCAATTACATATTTAACAATCAGTTACTGTTACCTGGCTGTAATACTATAACACACCAACTTTGATGTTATCTCTGCATTGCCTGCCTACTTCACAGTATGCTGTTTTAAGGCAGTATAGAAGACCAATTGATGTGAAAGTGTTTTGGGGTCTTTGATGCTCAAATGGCATGCAGAAAATGACCATAAATCTGTCATTGAAACTTTTGCATATTTTTTTTTTCCAAAAAGCTACCCAATGTTTAAGTGAATTAATTAGGTTTGGTGCACTTCTTTATGAACAGCTGTCCATCACCACTAGTGTTATTCAAAACACTTCTCTGACAATGAAGCAACAGTATTTGTAGGACTCTCTGATGCTAGGTGACTTGTAAACCAGCTGCACCTGGAACATAAACCATTAAATGGGGGTGGAGATGATGCTGTACCATAGTAAGGAGTGTACTGCCTTGTGGGATTCCAGCCTGCAGAATACAGTTGGGCTGAAAGGTAATCAAGTGCATGAAAACAGCTGCTGAATAATGCAACAGGGGAAAAAACCCAATGTGTTTCTTTGTATGTCCCTCAAAACACAGGCACAAAATATGCTTCCAGCTCCCTCTTTCCTCTTTGTCATCACATGACTTTTTCGCCTTACAGTGTCCCCATCACATCAGCTGAGCCTGTACGCTACACTTTGCAGGAAAAGTCCATCTGTTCAAATAGCTCTGTCAATCTGAGATGTGGAGAACAGGCTATATCCTCCTACAGTTAATGCAGAAGAGGCCAGGCATTAACAGAACCAAGCATATCACTATCCTGATGTGGGAGCCTGCTATACTAGTCACTGCAGCTGCAACTGATGCACCGATGAGGAGATCCCATACACACTGATACTAAAGGCTATGCTTCCCATGCATAGTGACTCTGCAGTAGTAATGGCCAGACATGTTGCCGTGTTCCTTATTTTGAGCAGCTCTTGCAAACTGCATCCAGTGTCTTTAGCACTGATGGGGGAGTCTGGGAATGCAGCCTAAATTTCTAGGTTTGACCCGGACTTCCTCTGTGGCCTCAGGCCTGTCTTTGAGATCCAGATACTTGAAGTATTTGGGAATGTAGAGGCTTGGGAGAATCTGAGCTTGGTCTTCATCCGTTCTGCCTCCAACTTGCACAAGGGCAAAACCAGCTATTGTTTCCCTTTACCTCTCTGGCACTGATTTTTGTGGGGGATTTGTGATCATATGGGGAAGCAGTGTAAACTGAAAGCTTTTCGCTGAGGAAGACTCACAACATTTGACGTTCTCTTCTACTTACCAACAGATAGTAACTAATGCTACTGCTATTCCCTTTGATATCTACTCTGCCTGTATTCCTGCAGTCTCCCCAAGGAAGAAACACACAAATGAATGTTAATTTAGCTTTGACTGTTACATGATGGATTCAAGTAAATGTTCAGACTACTTGACTAGTTCCAGATGCATTTGCTGTCTCCTATCATAATATGTAATCTGCGAATGATCAGTGTGATATGGAATTGAGTGGGCTGTCTTACTGGGCTGCTATTAGACCAATAAAACAATATCTGCAGAAAAAGAAAAAAAATAATGTTGTTTTGGGATTCTCTGCTGCTGCTCTTGCTCTGATCTAGTCTTCCCTGCATTCATTTCATCTTTCATGAAGTGGCTGTGCAGGCTACGACCTTCGATTTCTCTAAGCAGATTTCAATAGACAACTGCATGAAAAGGCAGTACAGAAGGTGGATGACACTCCTTTCCGTATGTTGACTTTCAGAATTAAAAACCAGTAGAACCTTTCCAATACGTATTCAGCTAATAGAAATTGGAATAAAAATTCCTCAACTTGCTATGTCTGGAAATCTGGAAGGGAATGTTTCATCCCAGCAACCTTGCTTACATATTCCATGCTAAGGAGCAGTATGAATTCTCTTTTTTCACTGGGATGACTACATGGGGTTCCTGATTCTGGCAAAAGCAGTGGTCAGTTCTTTAGAAGTCTGTGGCTGTGTTTGATGATGGTGAGAATAATCTTGTTCTGCACCATTTACTTACCTGTCATGTCCTTACTGGGAGCAAAGAAGAGCATAAGTCTCATACTTTCCCCTAAACGCACATCTTTGTGCAAAAGCAGTATCTGTGTAGTGATGTAGCTCTCGCTGCTCTCCATCCGTGCTCATTGCAAGAGGGTTGGACTTGATGACCTTTAAAGGTCCCTTCCAGCCCTATCTATCCTATGATTTTATGATTCTATTCTCTGTTATGGTCAGACCAGGCTGCATCTGGCCTTGTAGTACTGTAATATCAAATGATGCCAGTCCATAGGCTACTTAAGGGATCTTACTTGCTTGGTTCCATACAAGGCAAGATACTTGAAAATGGATGTTTGAGCTCTGTGGTCATCTGCTCAGACCAATGAGAAAACCTATAATCCAGCAAGAAATACCTTCTCTAGTGCTCAGGGACAGGAAATGTTTTGCTTAACGTGTCAACAGCCCTGCTAAATAGTTTCCAGCATAACCAGAGCAACTGGCAAGCTTGGCAGTTTGTGGACACTTCTGGCATCTCTTGATCAGCAAAAAAATTTGCAACCTAGAAACCCTACAGAGGGTAGCTGTATATAAGTATTAGGACTGGCCAGGTGCTCATTTAGAGTGTTTGGCCAAAATAGAACCTTATTTTGAAATTATTCAACAGAGAATAGCACTGTTTCCGAGTATAAATGTAGTTTCATTCAAACCTAATCCTTTCCTTAAAGGAAAGAAGTATAGAAATGTATTTTGGTTAAAATAACTGCCCTGTGATTGTATTTCCAAAAAATACCCCGCAACTTTGTTGAGTAAAAATAATAATAATAAAAAAATTAATTATTCCTAATAACATTTTCTAAAGGACTTGAGTGGGGAGTTTGTAGGTAATCAGCTTGATTTTTAACCTCATGTGAATGTACTGTGGTCACTGTGCACCAGGCTGTAATGTGACAGGACAAGCAAAATGATGCAGTAGGTCACTGGGAACCCTGGTAACATGTTTCTATTAGATTTCTTAGATCTGAGTTGCCATTTTAGTCACCTTGGCTGCAGAGTGACACAGCACTACTGATTTAATGGAAGCTACCTAGATGTAAAATGAGAACAAAATAATGATGAATCAGAGCTATTGTTCTAGCTAATAAAAGTTGGGCTTTGTAGTGAGTGTAGGGCTTTTTTTTAAGGTGCTCAAGAAATGAGCTCTTCTGGTTAGTCAGGGAACAAATAAAAGAAGTTGCGTCAGACTGTCCTCTGTAACTGATCTGGAGAGAGTAAACTGTCACATCTAAATGCAAATTTCTACTAAGGTAACTATACTAGGTCAGAAAGAGATGTCATTGAAGAGGTGCAGCTCTGCTGTGTGAGTGGTCTGAAATCAGTTTTGAATATCATCTTGTGATTTTTAGTTTTGAAGAAAATGTTTCCCACTGTAGCAGTAGTCAGACCCCTCAAAGGGAACTGTCCATAATTTCTACAGCATTGCAGGGAGCGGTCAGTAACTGTTAGACCAATAAACCAATTTTGAAAATTCGCTGCTCTTATGTGTCCCGTGGGAAAGCATGGCCTAGAGTCAAATCCCTATCCTGGCACGTGAGGGAGTGAACAAGTGGCTGTGTGGGGCTTAGTTGCTTACTGGGGTTAAACCATGACAAAGAGGTCTTAGATGTGGAATGCTTTAGGATGTTCTCATTTGCTTTATTTTTCTCCCACCACCAGGAGTTACTCCTTGTACCAGCTGTTGATGTTGATCTAACATCTAACAGGTCTGAGCAGTCATGGACCTGTGCTACAGTCCTCAGGCAGATCTGCCTGAGAGCTGAGCCATCTTTTCAGCATAGGAGATAGTTGGGGTTTTTTTTTGTTGTTGTTTTGGGTTTTTTTCTTTTTTTTTTTTTTGTTCTGTGGACCTGCTCCAGGAACAGATTCACCACTGGCCCTTGTTCGTGTTGTGTGGAGTCAACTGAGTCTGCCTGGAGTCAGTTGAAGCCATTGGGGAAGGAACCCTTCAGCTGTATTGAGTTATCTATATGACCACACATCCAGCTAGGGCAGCGGAGCCACTTAAAAAATTTCTCTTCTTATTAGCAGTTAATTTGCTTTCTTTTTCTTCTTTTTGAAGAAAAAGAGTAACTACTTCAAAGGAATAGATATGAGCTGAGATGCTCTTAGATTTGATTTGGGAGCCGAGGTGTTGCACATTAACTTTTTTTTGTTTGTTTGTTTTAATCTACAGTACTTCTTAAGCCAAGATAAACTAATAACAACTCACATTTAAACAAGGTATCTCCTGTCTCCTGTGTTGCTTTGACAGTGAGGTAATTAGAGCAGGTTCTGACTGAATAGACAACTGCTCACTGGGACTTTGAATGCAGCCCCTAGCACTCCTCTTCCCTCAGTACAGTCCTCAAAATCAGTTCAATCATAATGACTTCCCGTCACTGATAACCCTATCTGAATTTCAACCAAAGTCTCAAAGATGAAAGGCTTCATAGTCTATTACAATTCACTGACCTATCTAGTCCACACATTTAATTTTGCTTTAGTGCTCATACTTCCTGCCAAAATATCTGACACTTAAATATTTTTTTTAAAGTAAGTTTACTTGAAGTGGGAAAATGTAGTCCAACATAGTAACACTGAAATTATGCTTGAATCAGGAGTTCTTCTGTAGCACTACTGGAAATTGTCCCTCTCTGTGTTGCTGTTTGATTGTGTTTTAAGTAGATTCGTGTAAGGAAATTTTCTTCTGGTGTCCCTTGAACTCGATTAGGCTTTGTATCTGAACTTAGCTCAGTAAGCTTGATGCTACATGTTACAGAGTTTGCATACCATTCTGTGCATTACTATGTTATCTTGCATATTAATAGGCTTTAACACGTTTTTGAGAAGGCAGAGATTTTTACAGAATTGGTGGTTGTCATAGTTCAGCCCTGATCGGGACCAGACTACGCAGTCTGTCTCTCACTCCCCCCACCCTCCAAGAGAATAGGGGGAGATAATAGAAGAAAAACGGCTCGAGGCTTGAGATAAGGACAGGGAGAAATCCTTAAAGTTACCGTTACAGGCAAAACAGACTCGACTTGGGGAAAACTATTCATTTATTACTAAAACTAGCATGATAATGAGACAGAGGAAACTATACATAAACCTCCCCCCACCCTTCCCTCCTCCCGAGCTTAACATTATCTCTACTACCTTCCCCTCCCGAGCGGCACAGGGGGGAAGAGGGAATGGGGGTTGTGGTCAGTTCATCACGTGTTGTTGTACGCCGCTGCTTCATAGTCGGGGGAAGAACTCCTCACATTCCTCCCCTGCTCCAGTGTGGGGTCCCACCCATACACCACAGTCCTTCACGAAACTGCTCTGGCGTGGATCATCTTTTCCACGGAGTGCAGTCTCTCCAGAACGGCTGCCCCAGCAGGCCCTCCACGGGCCACAGCCGCCTTCAGGCATCCACCTCCCCCGGTGTGGAGTCTTTCACGGGCTCCAAGTGGATCTCTGCTCCTTCGTGGACCTCCACGGGCTCCAAGTGGATCTCTGCTCCTTCGTGGACCTCCACGGGCTCCAAGTGGATCTCTGCTCCTTCGTGGACCTCCACGGGCTCCAAGTGGATCTCTGCTCCTCCGTGGACTTCCACGGGCTCCAAGTGGATCTCTGCTCCTCCGTGGACTTCCACGGGCTCCAAGTGGATCTCTGCTCCTCCGTGGACCTCCACGGGCTCCAAGTGGATCTCTGCTCCTCCGTGGACCTCCACGGGCTGCAGGGGGACAACCTGCTCCACCATGGTCATCACCACAGGCTGCAGGGGAATCTTGGCCAGGAGCCACATTACTCCTCTTCCTCCTTCTTCACTGACCTTGGAGTCTGCAGCTGTTTCTCTCACAAGAAAAGTTCTTCACAACAGGCTGGCAGACGCCTCTCAGGATCTTTTCACGTCATCCATCTCATCTCCTCTCCACTTCTTGCAGCCAGGTCGGGCTGAGTTGGGCCCAGTCGGACGCCTGGCGAGAGGCCAGAGGGTGAGGCCTGCAAGGCCCACGAGGCCTGTGCCTCCCCCTCTGCGCCTCTGCCCCTGCTCAGCTTCTTCACATCTTCTCTTCTTTTTTTTTTTTCCTGTTTTCCCCTTCTTAAATACATTATCGCAGAGCCGTTATCACGGAACATTCTGCTACCAATTGGCTCGGCCTTGGCCAGCAGTGGGTCTGCCCTAGGCCCAGCCGAGTCCCCTGAACAAAGGGGAGCAACTTCTAGCAGTTTCCTACAGAAGCTTCCACCTTAGGCCCCCCCTCACTAAACAAAACCACAACAGTGGTATCAGAGCTGTCCCAGAAATTGAAATACTTGCTGAACTGAGGTGGCTCTGCAGTATCACTGGTACTGGTAAATAATTCAAATTAAAGTACTTTCCTGTATATGTACCAGTATTAGGGGGTTCTCATTTACTTTCTTTCAATGGTTTCATCTTGTGCTGTTCTCACCCTTCATCATTCGAGTGGAACCTTGCAAATTGCTTCTAGTTCTTATAGCACTGATACAAATCATAGGGCCATTTTCTCTGGAGGACTTCAGTCTTAAGCTCCACAGCTTGTTTTCAAATGAAAACCATGTTCAATTAAGGTGATTTGTTTCCTGCACAAAAACTTAAGTATCTCATACTGCCATTTATAGAGAGGGGAAAACTGAGATGATATAAACACAGCATGAGAATTTCTTGGGTTTTCTGCCTTCATCCTCTGCCTGTCTCTTTTCCAGGCATTTTCAGCTGACGTACGGTCTGGCAGAAGAGGGGTGTGATGGCAGTGTGTCGTAGTTCAGCCCGGATCGGGACCAGACTACGCAGTCTCTCTCTCACTCCCCCCACCCTCCGAGAGAACAGGGGGAGATAATAGAAGAAAAACGGCTCGAGGTTTGAGATAAGGACAGGAAGAAAATCCTTAAAGTTACCATCATGGGCAAAAACAGACTCGACTTGGGGAAAACTATTCATTTATTACTAAAACTAGCAGGAAATAGGATAATGAGACAGAGAAACAAGATAAAAACCTCCTCCCCACCCCTCTCTCTTCCCGAACTGAACATTATCTCTACTACCTTCCTGCCCCGAGCGGCACAGGGAGGGAAAGAGGGAATGGGGGTTGCGGTCAGTTCATTACGTGGTTTTACGCCGCTGTGTCATAGTCGGGGGAAGAACTCCTCACGTTCCTCCCCTGCTCCAGTGTGGGGTCCCACCCATATGCCACAGTCCTTTGTGAAACTGCTCTGGCGTGGGTCATCTCTTCCACGGAGTGCAGTCTCTCCAGAACGGCTGCCCCAGTGGGCCCTCCACAGGCCACAGCCGCCTTCAGGCATCCACCTCCCCCAGTGTGGGGTCCTCCACGGGCTGCAGGTGGATCTCTGCTCCTCCGTGGACCTCCATGGGCTGCAGGGGGACAACCTGCTCCACCATGGTCATCACCACAGGCTGCAGGGGAATCTTGGCCAGGAGCCACATTACTCCTCTTCCTCCTTCTTCACTGACCTTGGAGTCTGCAGCTGTTTCTCTCACAAGAAAAGTTCTTCACAACAGGCTGGCAGACGCCTCTCAGGATCTTTTCACATCATCCATCTCATCTCCTCTCCACTTCTTGCAGCCAGGCCGGGCCGAGTTGGGTCCGGTCGGCCGCCTGGCAAGAGGCCAGAGGGTGAAGCCTGCAAGGCCTGTGAGGCCTGCGCCTCCCCCTCTGGGCCTCTGCCCCCGCTCAGCTTCTTCACATCTTGTCTTCCCTTTTTTTTTTTCTGTTTTCTCCTTCTTAAATACGTTATCGCAGAGCCGTTATCACGGGACATTCTGCTACCAATTGGCTCGGCCTTGGACAGCAGCGGGTCCGCCCTAGGCCCAGCCGAGTCCACTGAACAAAGGGGAGCAACTTCTAGCAGTTTCCTACAGAAGCTTCCACCTTAGGCCCCCCCCTCACTAAACAAAACCACAACACAGTGCTATCAACAGTGTAGGCTGTGAGATGACCTGCTTTTGTAAATTACTGTAACACACCACCATACATGGTTGCTTGTCTTATTCTATTCACAAAAGTGGAGAAAAGACCAGAATGCATCTTGCACATATTCATTTGAGGTTGGACTCCTAAACAGATAAACTTGTTTTCAAGACTGCTTGTTAGATACAAATTGAAGGAAAAGCAAAGCAGGAAAAAATGATCCTTCACTTGTATTGTTGTACTTGGAGTGGCACAGGAAATAAAATTGCTTTGAAACAAGATATTGTCTGCTTTTTTTCTGTCTCTTTCACAAGAGAACTTAAAAGGATATTTGGCAAATGAAAGGTCAGAGTGGTCCAGGGTTTTGTATGCTAGTGGTTCTTATGGTTTCTGCTGGGACTGTCAGTGGCTTAGCTCATTGCCCTGCTTTAAGAAACTCCGCTCCCTGTGCTGGTCTTGCTATATATCCATCGGGTAACTTCTGACTGTCATTCCTGTAAAATTGGTCAGGCTGTCACTGCTTTGCTTCCAGACACAACCCCCATAACAAAGTTTGTTTGTCTGAAAAAGGTGGAATTTGTCTCTCTGCAAGAGATCAAGAGGAAAGGAATGCTCCTCTTGTCACCAGGCATATCATCTGGCCTGTGACATGCTGTGGTACCAGGAGACTTATCTAACACATATCCCTGATACTTTCCTTTGTTGCATGGGTGGCTTTTTGGCCAATGCTATGTAGGTTACCAGAAGGGAATCCCACACAGCTTCACTCAGACCTTTTGACTTTCAGCAACTCCTTTCTTGGCTCTATGTGTACAAGCTTTTTGCTTCTCATGCTGTAGTTGAGCTTAGTTCTCTGTTGCCCTTGCCTCCGCTCTATTTGCACGAGAGCAAATAACTACTCTGGGGCAGGCAATGGAGAGTTTGGCCAGGTCATCTTCCTGAGCAAACCTGTCACAGGTGTGATTTCATAAGGGAGAAGCATAATTCCTTGGTGTTTAATACACATTAACTTCCAGATCATACTCGTCAACAAAATAATTGATCATTGTTTTCTCTCTTTATGATAAGTAGTACTGGTTTCAGGCTTTTTTACTATACACTGAGAAGTTTGGGTTTGGGTTTATTTTTCCTGATTTCACTATTACCTTCCAATGTTTACCATCGAAAAAATCACACTTAAGGGGAATTCACAGGCTGAGAGAAATTGTCACCATGTCCTACAGGGAGAGAGAGAAGTATATTCAGATTGCACATCAAGTCTGTCTAAGCAAGAGCCTCTCAATTTTTTTTAAAATTATTTCAAATTACGTTTTTTTTTTTAATTTTAAAGTAATTATATAAAATAATAAGTGAAACACTGACTTAAGTTAATTGTATATGATACTAGTTTTGAAATTAGAGTAGACTTTGAGGTTTGTTATTTGAATTAATTAAAAAGCATTTCTCTTGACTCAATTAATTTTTTTTATTGTTGTGTAATAGATATGCCCTGCTTAATACTGTTACAACTTCTTATGGGAGGGTGAAAATGTTTCATATATTTACATCTGTTGAATACTCTGTTGTCTTGTAAGGCAGTAGTGCTAACAGAGCTATTCTGATCTTGTATTCCACATCTAGTTAAAACAGAAAGACAAACTGAAATATAGGAGTCCTTCAGCAATTAATGCCTCACTAGATGGACAAACAATTTCTACAGTATGCAATAAATAAAATTCCTGTCTTCTTATATAAAATCAGTATTATGCCCCTCATCCTGAATGACCATAGACTCAGAGTCAGGGCTTTGAATCACTATTATTGTCTCTTTAAAGCCTATATGTCTGACTTGCTGAGAACTTGGAATTTAATACTCTCAACATTTGAGCCTGGGAATGACCCTACTTATACTAATAATATTGCTGGCTCTTGGTTGTGTTTGCCTTGGGCATGATAGAAGTAAATCGATGAACTAAAGCAGCAAACCCTGAGGGTTTTCATATCCCCCATTACATGTACCACATGGGATTTAATTTAGGTTACAGTTTGATCCATTCTCTGAAGTGCCACACATCTCTCTCAGGTAGATGAAGTGTCAGTTGAGTGCACACATTCACATCCCTCCTGTCAGTGCCCATGTTATTTCATGCTGAGTTTAGACAGCATTTTTTTGCTGGATGTTATGAAGGGAGAGGTGAAAGACTTAATCCTAAAGCTGTATCAGCTTGTCCAGAAAAATACTCAGGAGATGGCAGGGGAAAGAACTGCTGAGAGGACATAGGGAGAGACTAGTAAGAGTAAAAGGAAGAGAAAGTCAGGTCAGGATACTGCTGTGAAAAGATGTGATAGGGCCTGAAGACCCAATTGCAAGGAGGGAATAATGTGTGAGAAGGCTGTGAAAAGTCTGCAGAGCAAATGACTCTTCAAGGGACATAATGTAGAGTGCTCATGGTGTAAGAGAAATGAGGGCTGGGCAGGCATGGGGTGAGGGGAAGAGGCATAGGCTAGGAAGTCTCAGCTGCACGTTCCTGCAAGCGAGGGAAGTACCTTAAAGAAGTATTACTTCAGGCTTACCTTGTTCTTAATTTTTTCCAGATACCTGCTGTTGGCCCATCAAAGATGGGACAGTAGGTCTTGCCTGACATCTGTCCAGCTCAAGATGAATACTTTTGTTATTTCCTCACTTGAGGTGAGAAAGTGGTTATAGTGTGAGAGATATAGAGGGGGCATTTGTATATACACTCATGAGAGGAGTAAGGGAATGACTGGATCAAGTAGGGCTGGTATGCAGGCAGCAAGGAAATGAGGACAAATAAGGTGCAAAAATGGCATTATTGGAGGCAGTAAGTATAGAAGTGAATGGTATGATACAAAAGAGGAGCATGCATGATGGCCAAATGTGTGGTCTGAGACACATTTCTGTTGGTATGCTGGGAGCAGTGTTGCACCTTAATGTAGCTGTAACGTTCAGGTCACAGTTGCAGTCCTGTTCTCTACTCCCCTACCCCCTCATTTGCTCTGCTGCTTTGAATTCTATTATATAAACTCTTTCTGTCTTTCACAAAAGTAGTCAGCCTGCATCTAGGGAAAATGGAAAATGCAGGAAACTGACCTTTACAGCCAGGGCTGTTCTTGGATGCTTCTTGTACTTTTATCCAATTATGCAGTAGTCTTTGTCTAACAACAAAACCAAATCATAGCAAAGTTAATTGCTGATACTGAATAAGGGAACACATTACTCATATATACATTTTAACCACTGAAATTTTTGAAGAGGACGGAGAAAAGCAGTGGTACACACAGCTCTGTGGCTGTACAGCTGTTCCAGCCTGAGTTGCTCCAAAGACTGTTGTTTGCACACTTGTGTTGGTGAAAATCTGAAAATGAGAGAGAGTTAGTGAAGTCTGGTAAAGCAAGACAAAACCAATAAACAGTGGGAGGCTTGATAGCACCATTTGTTGTCATATGACATCCTGCATGTCAGGAGGATGATCATAGTCCAAGACTAAAATGCAGAGGAGGCAAGAGAGTAGAGATAGAGAAGGAAGACATGAAAAGAGATTGTTGGGGAAATGCACTGATGGAAAAGAGGCTGACTTATAAATAACTTATAGAATTAGTAGCTATTCTGTGTAGAAACAAAGGTAATTAGCATCCTATAATTAAACTTATATATTTATTAGATATATGAAACTTATTTTTCTGTAGACATCATGAATTTGTATGTTTGTCATAGTTTACCCCTGCTGAGGGCCAAAGCTATGCAGTCTCTCGCTCACTTCCCCCACCCTTCAGTGGGACAGGTAGGAGAATTGTTAAAGAAGAAAAGGCAAAACTCATGGGTTGAGATGAAAAAAAGTTTAAGAGAATAACAAAAGAAAACAAAACAGAGATAGAAAACAAACCCCAATTACAAAAAATACTTAAGCATGCAATTTACAGTACAATAGCTCACAGCAGATACTGATGGCCACCTTCCCAACCAAGCAGCAAGAGACCCTCCTCAGCACCCTCCTCACTTATATACTGAGCATGATGTCACATGGGATGGAATAGTCATTTGGCTAATTTGGGTAAACTTACCCCAGCTGTTGGCTAATTAGTAAACTATCCTAGCTGGGTCCCCCAGCCATGGGGGCCATCAGCTCCAGTTCCTCTCCCAGCTCATGGGAAAATTAACTCTATTCTAGCCAGAACCAGGACAATGTTTATGTGAAATTTCCCTTTCTAGGTGAGCTGTTGTGTTTATGTATCTATGTATGCATACTGTCTCTGTGTGTTGATAATCACATTGTATTAATGTGACCAAAGCTGCCGTGGTCTAGTCAGACAATGGAGGAAAATCTGCAGGGTGCTAGAGGAAGTTAGTAGAAAGCTGAAGGGAATTTCCATGTAGCTAATTGGTATAATCAATTTGCAGGGGAAATAACAAGACAGAGACCATTAATATTTAATGTAGGGTAAAATGTGTGTTTTATTATTTAAAAAAAAAATTGGGGAGAGTATGTATTTGCCACTAAATTTCTTTTTCATAGAAGTCTTAAAGTTGCTGGGAGGCTGTTGTAAGTTGAGGCTGGCCATCAGCCAAGCACCCACACAGGTGCTCACTTGTTCCCCTGTCCTACAGAATGGGCAGAAAAAGGAAGATGAGAAGACTCATGGCTTGATTTAACAGGGAAAGTGAAAGCTGCATGCACAGGCAAAGCAAAATAAGGAATTTATTCAGTATTTCTCATCATCTGGCAAGTGTTTAGCTGCTTCCTGGAAAGCTGGGCCTCAGTATGCTGATTTGTTGATTGGGAAGACAAGCGTGTCATGTTAAGAGGGGGAGTTGCCAACGAACTCTTTATGTTTGCCCAGTCTGTCAATATCCCCAGAAAGACAAGACTCTTGTGCCTGACCAGTCTGTCTGAATCCTGGACAGCCCACTGTATTGGAGGGTGATTCGACTAACCTATTCAGGGATCCACATTGACAGATCCACCGAGTCAAACCTTCCTATTTCAATTATTCAAGGTCCCAGGAATTTGTACAAAATGAATTTTATTATACAAAATAAAAAATTCGTGACAGGAAAAGGTTCGAAGTTTGCTGGTGATAGTACACTGACTGCAAGAATGAGTTTGAAGCGATACACAACCAAACTCTAATTACTAATAACAGCTAGCTTAGGTTAGTTATTTTAGCAGGCATAGAATAAGGTTCTTACCCAACAGGTGTCCCTATGGGGGAGAAGACAGGTTCAGCCCATTGACTGATCACAAAAGTTATGATGGAGTCTTCTGTAATCTTCTCCCCTGGCCCATTTACTTTTGTACTATTTCTTACTTAAGGTGGAGTTTGAGTGATTCTAGACATACATTCTTTTATTGCTAATTGGTGTAAAATCCTCTTGCCTCATTTCTTAAAGGTATGGTAAAAAATATATAGAGCGCTTACCCAGCAAGGGGTGGTCTCACTTTGGAGACAGGTAGCCTTTGGGATGGAAGTGTGTTTTACCATTATAATGAGATTATAATGAACAAAGTTCATCTAAAGGATGACATAATTTTGCCACAGTTATTGGTTTAGCAACTGACATTCTTCTTGTTTGACAGCTACAATGCAGTTTATCAGCTACTATATGGTTTATTAGCCACCAAGTACCATGAAGTTATTGTCCCTCCGGGGAGTATAACAGAGTTTGGCTGCGGTGTCCGCTCTCCACTCCACCCTCCGTTCTGTTTGTTCTGTTCATCTTAGCATATGCTAAGGGAGGCAGGGTGTGTTGCCTAGAGAACCGCTGTAGTGAGCATGCCAACCTGGAAGTAGCAACTACTTTTTACCCTAGAAGTTCTCCTATTAGGATGAACCTTAGGGAAACTAATTTCTCCCCCCAGTCATTGTTCCACACAAGTGCCTTAACCACGACTGTCCCTCATCTTCCTCCTTTCTCTGAGCTCTTATTGATGAGCAAGATGTGATATGATATGGGAAATCCCTTTGGTTAGTTGGGGTCAGCTGTTCTGGTTGTGTCTCCTTCAACTTCTTACCCACTCCCAGCCTGCTTGCTGAACGGGCAGAAAGGGAAAAAGAGAAAGCCCCAAGACTGTGCAAGCACTGTTCAGTAGTAGCCAAAACGCTAGTGTATTAATACTGCTTTAGTCACAACGTTTTGACACAGCACCATATAGGCTACTATGAAGAAGGTTATTTCTTTCCCAGCCAGAGGGGAAAAATGCATTCTTAAATACTGGAAACTCTTCATGGGCAAATAATTATTCTCCTGCACCACCGTACTACATGTCCCCCGCTCCTCAGTGTAACGTTGCAGTAGATTTGCCCAAAGTAATTGTTGTCAAAGCAAGTTGCTAGGTAGAGTCTAAAATACTGCTGTCAGCATGGTGCCAGTGCCAGCACCAAGTGCCCAGAAGCTGGGGAAGGATCGCAGGTAAGTGCAAATGAACTTGAACTGCGGTACAAAACAACGCCTGTCGCTCCAGCCAGCAAGTCGGTCTTGCTCGGGGCCCAGCTGAAGTGTCTGTATACCAATGCACGCAGCATGGGAAATAAACAGGAAGAACTGGAGATGCGTGCACACGAGCAGGGCTACGACCTTGTTGGCATCACGGAGACGTGGTGGGATGACTCGTATGACTGGAGCGTCAACATGGAGTGGTACAGGCTTTTTAGAAAAGACAGGAAGGGGAGATGAGGAGGGGGTGTCGCTCTCTATGTCAGCAACCGGCTGGAGTGCGTGGAGCTCCACCTGGGGATGGAGGAGGAGCTGACAGAGAGCTTATGGGTCAAGATCAGAGGACGGGGACGGACAGGGGATGTTACGGTGGGGGTCTGTTACAGGCCGCCTGGCCAGGAGGGCAGAGCAGACGAAGCGCTCTATAGCCAGACAGCAGCGTCGCGGTCACAAGCCCTGGTCCTCATGGGGGATTTCAACCACCCTGACATCTGTTGGAGAGACAACACGGCAGGGCACAGGCAGTCCCGGAGGTTCCTGGACTGCGTGGACGACAACTTCCTCCTGCAGGTGATAGAGGAGCCGACAAGGAGGGGTGCCATGCATGACCTTGTGCTCACCAACAGGGAGGGGCTGGTGGGGGATGTGAAACTGAAGGACAGCCTGGGCTGCAGCGACCACAACGCAGTGGAGTTCAAGATCCGCGGTGCAGCGAGGAAACTACATGGCAAGCTCTCAGCCCTAGACTTCAAGAAGGCGGACTTCGGCCTCTTCAGGGACCTGATGGGCAAAGTGCCATGGGAGGCGGCCCTGGAGGGAAGAGGGGCCCAGGAAAGTTGGTCCACATTCAAGGAGCACCTCCTCCAAGCTCAGCAGAGGTGCATCCTGATGAAGAACAAGTCGGGCAAAAAGGCCAGGAGGCCTGTGTGGATGAGCAAGGAGCTCCTGGACCAACTGAAAGTAAAGAAGGAAGCCTATAGAGGATGGGAGCGGAGACAGGTAGCCTGGGAGGACTACAAAGAGGCTGCGCGGGTGGCCAGGGATCAGGTGAGAAAGACTAAAGCCTGCATGGAATTGAACCTGGCCAGGGATATAAAAAGCAACAAGAAAAAATTCTATAGGTATGTAGGGGACAAAAGAAAGTCCAAGGAAAATGTAGGCCCCCTCCGGAAGGAAACCGGTGTCCTGGTTACCCAGGACATGGAGAAGGCTGAGGTACTCAATGACTTTTTTGCCTCAGTCTTCACTAATAAGGGCTCTTGTCTCACCACCCAA